>JASTWL010000231.1:0-286566 GCA_035220575.1 Temnothorax rugatulus | reverse complement strand
AGTAACATTAATATACAAGTGTTTCCAATATACATTCATATAACAATCATACATACATAATGGAAAAAATAACTACTTAGGTATATCTGAAAATAAATTGCAAGATATAGTCAAGAACAGGATATATTATTTTGGAAAATCTAATATCAAAAGATTGGTCGTAAAATCAATTAAGTTCGTATTTTTATAAATCTTATCTAGATTTATCAAATTCTAAAAATGCCACTGGTTCAAATCATTGATCTACTTTTCTTTGTGTTGAATAAATGAAATTTATTCGTGTGTATATTTATTTTATAATAATATATAATATATAATTGTGTGAGATAAAAATAACTCTAATCTAATAGCTTTCATCATAAAATAAAAATCGTAAGATAAGTATTATAGAAAGATTGTAAATATTGTAAACGTATCAGTGTTGAGTAATGGTACTGACTTTTATTTTGCTTTTATATTAGGTACTTTTAAATTCTTATTTTATGTATTATAACACACACATACAACCGAAAATTAAAACCAATTAATACATTTTGGAAACTCGATTTCTTTCTCTAAAGATGAATTTTTGCGGTGAATTGTCAACTCCTTTTGCGAACAAATAAAATGGATTCTTCGAAAAATACGGTAACTCCATAATTTTTATTATTATTAGGGCGCGAATGTCGCAAGATTCCATGGTGAATTATCTTGATTGAATATGTATCTATATGTGTATGTATATATATATATAATATATATATTATATATATATATATATATATATATATGATCATATATATATAATATATATATATACACGTCCTGATAAAGTTAATGATAAAATAAAAGGAAGATTTTTAGACGAGAGGTTTAATTAAACAACGCACACGAAATAATCACTGCATAGACTGCCTTGAAGTCTCATTGTCTTGAACGACAAATGAACTTCTACGCTTTCGGTATTGTATTAATACCAATTAAAACCAACTTCTTTTTTCAATTCAGATTACGCTTTGATAAACTACATTCAAAAAATTTTAACGCAGTTGCACGTTACGCATATCGAGTATTGCTTATGAAGTATCTTTCTAACGCCGAGCATATAAAGAGAAGCAGATGAACTTTAATTACGAGAAACTGTTCTCAAATCTGGCCATCTAGTGTCGAATCGAGGAGTTACCATTCAGATAGCCGTATGATATCTTTAGGTATATGTTAAAATGCTAGACAAGTTTCATATGAATCTGTAGGTTATAGAGATAAAATACATATTTTTTTAAACGTCTCTGCAGGACGTTTCAAATTTGCGAGCAAATTCAAGCGCATTATATTAATTAAATTAAATTATCTATTCTCTTCCTTAAGTTGTGTTGAGTACACGACATACAATATAATAATTATCGCATAATTCCATACGCAATATATAATAATACTGCATTCATATAAATAATTAATAATTTCTGAACGTCCGCACTGAGTCGATCATGCCTAACTGTCATATCAAAAACGAACTTGTCTTTGTAATGTATCACGGTCAAACGATTTTCAATAACTGCCAAAAATTGTGATAAATATGAATACTTATCATGTTGAATGTCGCTTATAAAAAAAAAACGTGCGAATCACGTAGAATGTATATACAGGGAAATGTGTGGAAACTTAATTGCAAGAAACTATTCGCAGTCTCGGTCATCCAGCGACAGACGTCTGGCATCTTGAGATAAAAAATCTGACCGTTTCAGGTAATCGCCTCCGACAATCGGAATTTATATAGGCAGAAACGGGTCAGACCAAATGACAATAGCTGACAGTCTTACAAGCCCGAGCATAACGAAAAGAAAAGAGACACGATATGGTTAGGTAGTCCTACGCTTGAGCAGGGAAAAATAGGAAAGAATGCCGAACCGAAGGAAAGAAAGACGGAAAGCAGAGGGAAAAGGAGAATATCAAAGTCGTTACCGGCGTGTGCTCGTGACGCTCCGACGATTGCTACTCGAGACTTTTTCTCGGTTCGAATTTCTGTCTTCCTCCGCGCGAGCCGTGTCCGTCAATCTTCCGACGTGACAATCATATGCGAAGTGCATAGGTGCCCCCGCGGCGGATTGCGTCTACAAATATAAAGTGTAAACTTTAAGCGCGCGGGGGGAAGCGGGGGAGCGTAACGCGCTACGGCCACGACCGCGGGTCGTCGTCGCAAATTAGTTACGGCGAAGTACAATGCGACCGGTCTACCTGCGCTACGTGGCGAGATGTTTTTATTTTAGATTCTGCGACAGGTAACCAAGGATGTTTAGCCGATCCCGAGAGATCGCGTCGCGGATATGAGGCTGATCGATACGTCTAAACGTGACGCACCGCCGAGGAAACGGTTGAAGTAGGCGACGTTTAATTGCGAGAGCGTGCTGCGGCACGCGTTCATCCGGAACGCGTCGGTAAATGATATTTTTGATGGGTTTCCGTCTCACGCGCGAGCTGAGTGTTTTTATCGACCGGTCGGTACAGGCACTCGTCTACGACGCGCACGGACATCGGCTCGACAAATTACGTTTATAAATGGAAAATGCAAGTTTTAAAGCGAGGATTTGTTCGTGCCGTAGACGGGGAGCGGCACATTGTGCCTGCTTTTTCATGCATTCATGTAGTAATCATTAGAGCGCGGATGTTCGTGAGATTTCATGGTGAATCGTCCTACTCGGGTCATCCGAGATGCAAGGTTAGTTCTCCTGACGACGAAAATAGTAGAGTGAAAAGGAATTTAGGCATCAACGTACGCGAAAAACAATTGCACTTGCAAAAAACAACTGGATTGTCTCAACGCGTCTTAGCCCGGCTTTTCTGGGAAGGATCGTCGTGAAATTTCACGAACTTACGCGGCCTAATAATCGTATATGTAAGTAAAAGGAAGCAACGATTTAGGTGTACTTATACAAATGCATACAGAATGACATGTTTAATAAAATATAGCAAAATTTGTTGGAAGATTAAAATAAAATCAACGAGAATCAAGACATTAAATGAAGAAACTGATATCTATTGATGAAATTAAAACATAGAAGAAATAATTAATTCTGAGAGAAAATAGTCATTGAATATACATAAGTTGATTAAACGAATAATTGAATTATTTTTTGAGTTCGTATCAGGTAATCCAAACCACAAAAACATTCAAAAAATAAGTGTGGATATAAAGTTTTGATGTATACTGACGAAATCGTCAGAAGAATACTAGTGGTAAACGTTATTTAAATACGAGAAAGAATTAATTCATCCATCTAGTGGTAAAATGAATTTTTAATTGCATTTCTGCAGGTAAATTATTGGTTAACAAATGTATCGAAATAGCATAAATAGTACATTTAGTCTTGCACTTATTGTAAAAATCTTATATTGAATTATTATTAATATTATTGAATGTAACATACATACGACAAATCCATTAATCATTAGATCGAATTCCGGAATTTTCATTTTTTCTATAAAATGTTTTTTTTTCATGCTTGCATTTCATTGTTAACATTGAAAAGTAGTTGCTTAACACACTCGATCGATTAATAATTAAGAGAAGAATTAACTTTTGAATTGCCTGATGTTTTATGACTAGATTACTCCAAAAATTCGCGAGAAATTATTATCGCTTATTGAGTATTGCTTATGACAGCCTTGTGAAGGACACTTATAAAGAAAACGTGGTGAAATTTTAATTAGCGAGAAACTGCTTTTAGGTTTAGCCATCTAGCGACAACTTACAAACTAATTTTCACTGCCGACAATGAACGCGTCGGTATTATGATTTTTCACTAAACGGCGCGTTATTGTATTAGAAATGCTAATTATTATTTGAACGATATAACACTTTTCAAGAAAGTACCTTCAAAAGATTATAGTAATGGTTACTATTGAGTATTGCTTATGAATGTTTGATATGTGAATGTGGAATATATAAAGAAGTACGTCAAAATTTAACTGCGAGAAACTATTTCCATTTTATCCATCTAGGGAGATTAAGGAACTTTTTTTAAGTAGCCACTTTCAGTATTTACGTTTTTAAATATTTGTAACACTGCAAATAGATTATATAACCATATTGTATTTATATATTGTTATAAAAAATCAATCGCATGTATATAGAAGTATAATTAGAGATGCATTTATATTATGCTAAATTATCATCAATATATATATATTTTAAACGATTGCGATTATGTTTGGATATTAAGATAAGTTTTAAGATATGTATACGCATTTACTAAAAATTATTATTTTGATTTTAGATGGTTTAAATCAGTTAAAGAAATTACATTATTGTAGAATATTTAAATTTTTTACATTGTTCTACTCTAATTGTAAATCATTTATTAATATATGATCGTACCGAAATTATTTCAATGTTTTACTCCTGAGTGAACAATTTAACTTTAGATGTATATAACGTTTAAAAATCTTAAACCACTTGCAAAAAATGTAATTCAAACATATTGAGTATTGCTTATAAAATTTCCTACTAATGTAAAACCTATATAAAGGATATGTGTCAAAATTTAAATACGAGAAAGTGTTCTTACTCTTTGTCATCTAGCGACAGATCAAGGAACTTCGCCAAGCAGCTGTTATTTATAATTGAAATTTAGTCAGACATATATATGTAATCAGAGCATTCGGTTCTACATAAAAAAAGTCGAATAACATCGTATTACACCATATATTTGAAAAATAATGTAAATGTTCGTTTGTCAGTGCATAATATGTAGACAAATTGTTTTGATGAACAAATAATATATCGTAACAAATTCTGTTATTGGTTTTCCATTATTAATTGTCAGACAGCTGTAAACATTTTCTGCAAGATAGATGCATTCTGGTAATAATTAAATTACAGAGAGTCGAAGATGAAAAACTTTTTTGTGTTGCGAATTTATGGTTATGTAATTCCATGATATTCGATAAGAATGGTATTCTTATATCAAGATGCTCTGATCTTGAATAATATAAAACTTTACTATTAATCTAAAAATGTCACCGGTGTAATATCACATATCTCACATATTCTCTTCTCAAACATCACAACTATATTTCAAATATATATAAATATTAAACTAAATGTAGCTTATATATATATATATATATATATATATATATATATCTATATATATTATAATTTAAATGATTCAGATCTGCGCTTTATATGATACCTGTGATTTTTAATATAAATAAATTTTATAATTTACTGACAACAAATATTATTGCATATTATTTCAATATTTCTATAATATTATCTTATGTTATAAAAAAGATTAACATGCATAATAAGGAAGAAGCCGGGATATACAATTTTATACAATTTTACTCGAGTAATATATTTGTTATACTGAATATTAGTTATGTCAATACATATATGTACTATATTGACATAAATTAATTAAATATATTGTATACCAAATGTATAATACATAGTATCATTCTTTTTAATGTAAACGTTAACATAAATTTTTATAAAGATACATTGCATTCTCCCACATTCATATGCAATATAATTAAATTTTATGTTATTCTGTATCTATAATAATTGAATAAAATACTGTCAAAATATATGAAATAGAAATTTGCTTTTAATATTATTGACAATATTGTTATGTTTTCTTCGTTGAAATCGACGTTATTATATTATAGCTATTAGAAACTGTAGATAGACATACGTCAGAAGTCATTTGAATCTTTTAGGAGTATAAAAATGCTTAAGTAATATCTTGTATGTTTTGCAGTGTTTAAATATCTTCTGTTATCATTTCTTTTCTACATTAAGATATAGTATTTACAATAATGTAAAGTATATACAATAATATTGAAAAAGACATATTGAAAAAAAAAACGCATTAATAATTTTAGTAGACAAGAAATGATGCATTTAAAAAACTGGCCATATAATTTTTTAAATACGTTAATATTTAGATAAAAATCATATAATTATGTAAAGTAAATATATATAGTTATTAGAAACGAATATATAAGATCAAGAATACATATCAGAGTTTCTCAAAAGTATAGCAAGAAAAAATATTACTAATAAGTATAAAATTCTGGCATCTTTTTAACTTATACCAATGTATAAATTAATATCATTATATTAATTATATATTAATTCTAATACGATGTATTTTACATATGGATAATGACTCCGTATCCTGATATAACACATTGAAATGATTTTACAGAGTTCTTTAAATTGCGTTCCTATTTAAGCTGGTCCTAGAATATCCATGTTTGCCGTTGTATCCTGGACATTGCTATATGCGATCATGTACTCAGAAACAGATATATATACTGCAACCAACAAACCGATAACGCTTGCTGCATAAACGCTACGTTGCAAAATAATACATGTTGCCACACAAAGTCCGAAATACGTCAGATATCTCGCCAGATTTTCTTGTTTCTTGCGGCCAAGAAGATCTGAATCTACAAATAACATATAAATATATATTATTTAAAATATGTTATATTATATCATTATTTGAAGTACCTACTTATGCACAAATTATCCTTTTTATGATAATCATCGGCACATTTGACACACATATCTGGCCCATCGCCGGTACAACCGTTGCAGGCTTTATCGCAAGCTGAAAAGATTCCAAATTTTTAATTCTAATATATCCAAATTATTATAGAAATAATTTATTATAAATAGATAACATATATGTACCCAGACAAGCATAGCTCCCTTCTTTATTAATGCAGAATTGATTGCCAGGACAGATATCGTTGCTTCTTAAACATTCATCGATATCAAAGCAGCCTTTGTCTTCGATCATGTACCATCCAGCAGCACATTTCTCGCAATCCTTTGGCCCGGCGCCTCTGCAAGGTCCATCGCATGCTGCATGACATGGAGAACATAACAAGGTTTTTTCGTCCTTATAAGATTCGTAGTATCTTGGAGCACACTCTGAACAAATATCTCCGATATATCCCTTGTCGCAGAAGCAGCCACCATTTCCCTTTCTCGTGCCAGCCCCTTTACATTTGCCATTATTACTGCAGATTCTATCTGGATATCCTGGACACTGCGTACAGTTCAGACCGTAATGATCTTTCGGACAACAACGTTCTGTCTTTTCAATACAAATATAATCGTATATATCCGGATAAGTATCTTGATGCTTGAACCACCATTCCTCTATCTGACTCTCCAATTCTTCGGCTAAAGATTGGCACTGCACCTCGCCACGCTCGACATCTTTACACAAGTTCTCTTGTATTTCAATCAATCGTATTTCACTTTTTGAGTACGAGCCTAACTTGTCCTCTTCCCAAGCGCTATCTCCACCCTCAAACTTCCCACGACTTGTCTTGTCTAAACCCTATAAAATAATTATAATTCATGAAAATATTCTCAAATGACAAAATTATTTATTTAAATAACATGAATAGTGTTACGTCTCTTTTGACAGTTTTAACGCAAAATGATTCTAATATAACTAATTAAATACTTCTATCTAAAATCAGGAAAGGAAGGGGGTTGTTTACCTTTTTGAAACTACTAGTAAGTATTTTGCACGCTGCGCAGGGTGGAAATTTTTGAGATTTGAGTTCCTCCTCGCCCAGTTTTCCTTTCTCGCACTGGATGCTACTCATGCAAGTCAATACGATTACAAAAATGTTAAGAAAAACAACACTAGTCGGCACTCGCATTATACCGTACCGGTTATCAACACGACTATAATAGATTTATAAAAAAAATTATGGAGAGGAAGCACAGAGAGAAGTGTCCGTTTTATTCTTGGAGAATAAGAAGCATACGACTCCCGAACGTTTGTCCTATCTCGGACTAGATCATAATTACTCCGAATAGTTTCATTCGAAACGTCTGACAGATTGACCGGATTGACGTCCGAGGTTAGGCGGAGCGGACGACAAAACGTGTCTTCCGCGATATCGACCAATCACAGCGCACCGCGTGCAACTCGTCGATGTGTTTCAAATTCCTTGGCTAGTGGCTCCGAACATGGCGACTGACGCATTGGACAGCCAATCAATTGCGCCGATAATGCACTGTTGTCTTTAGGGTATTAATTTTCTAATTGGAATGTCACTAGAAGAAAAAGCGCAGAAAAATAACGTGCAAACCGCATCTGTGTTTCATATCGTTGATTTTATAGTTCGTGGTTATGTAGTGACGTGTCTCCATCGTGTCAAAAGTTTAAAGAATTTCGAGAGGGTGATGTTTAATTAATCGCGTTTCGAACAATTGGCTAAAGTAAAATGTTGACGAAGTTTGAGACGAAATCTGCTCGAGTGAAGGGCTTGTCCTTTCATCCGAAACGTCCCTGGGTGCTTGCGAGGTAAAATGACAGATGTCTTTAAACTAATTGCTTGACCATTTCCTGACATTTATTAATAAAGTATTTATCTGTTTGTAAAAGCAAAATATTTCATCTAAATTATTTACCAAGTTGGAAAATGATTTGATAATGATTAGATGTGTGAATGCGTATTAACAGACATAACCTCTTAATCATGCACAGTGCTTTCAATAATTTGAACACAGGCACTAGTAACTGCACGAAGAAGGGATTAATTTATAAGTTCGTAAATTAGTTTTACCATTGTAAGAAGAAGATTTACCTGTAACTTACGTGATAAATACCAAAAGATTTATTTTAATAATTTAATTTAAACAATATTTATAATTGCAGGAGATTGTGTTGCATTTTATTAGAATCCTATTATTATAAATGTAATACAAATAATAGAGTATGGTACATAGATTTATATTTTAGTTGAGACCCTTCATACATCCCGTACATCTCTTCGATGTTACAGTATCTGATTTCTTTGTTAGTAGACTTGTTAGTAAACTTGTTTCTGTACTTGCAGGCTCAGTACTACTTGCTTTGTTGTCTGTAGTCTGTTCAACGGAACTTTGAGATGTCACTGCGGTCATCTCATCAATTGGAATTTCTTCCCTGATTTTCTCAGATGTGGTCGTTGATTCAAAGTTGTTCATGGAAATAGCAGGCGGACTCGATGATGTTTCTTCGATTCCATTTGTTGATTCTTGATTGAGTCTCGATTCTATTATACTGGATCTTACCGAGCTAGATTCAGAGTTGGTAGCATTTAGTTGCGAGCTTTTAGTAATGTGTGATTCGACAGATTCTTTCATATTTCCAACAGCTGTCGATGCTGGCTTGGTATTGTTATCAGGAATGATTGTTGTTGCTTGATAAAATAACGGTACAGAATTGTAAAAACCAAAATTATGCAAGGGCAGTTCAAAGCGAGCGTAGGGATTGTGAGGATAGTATGGGCTTTGTATCACATTTGATGATATCTGATATCTTGGAAACACTGGAAGGTGTAAGTTCAGTAAATTTTCTCCAAGTGCAGAATAAGGTACATTCGTAAAGGAGTCTTGCTGAAAATTTGTCTGATGTTCAATAGGATTATCTGCTTCAGAATTTTTTGAAGATTTCTCTTCATTGAGAACTTTAATATTCGAGTCAAGATCTTGTTTTTTACCATCTTCTTCAGTTTTTATGGATTTAGACTGTTGTTCCGAAGATATTATATTCTCTTGATCTTTATCTCCTTGTGAGTATCGTTTTGACATTTTCATTGAGTCCATTTCAGTCTTCAATCTGCTCATAGAATCAGCGCCAGTTGTAAAAACAACATTACTTTCACCACCATTAAAATCCTGAGTTGTATAGGAATATCCACTGAAAGCGGGATTAGGTTCGGACGTATATATCAACTTTGGCGTGATGGAAAACGCTAGCTGAATGCTCTGGTATGGAACAGAGTATGTTTTCACTGATGTTAGACTTAACAAAAGCTGAAAGAATAAAAAATATTTCATTTATTTTAATATCTACATTTTTTAATAATAAATTACGCTCATAAAAAGTGAGTTTCAAATTTATTAAAGATTTTAGAATAAAATTATTTAAATATTAAACATTCTAAGACACTATATACATTTTTTTAATATGAAAATGCGTACTTACAATAGCGGTGGTAAAAAATTGAAAAAGCACCATTGTCGAAGATTGACAAAGAGATGTGAACCTAATGAATTTAAAAAGTGAACTACCAAAGTACGTAATGATGTGATCTCTATATACGCGGCGTCCAATGTACATTTAACGTCCCCACCACTCTCACGTGTTCACCTCTGCGTCTGATGACCTGATTCTGTAAAAATGTCCTGAGGGGATATGCGGGGTCTGTCCCTCAATCGTCGTTGGATTCGTCGAAATTATGTAGTGCATGGTAGATCGAATTTCAGATAATTTTATCGTATAATCTTGATGGATACGCGTTGTGTGTTTTATTGTCTATATTTATATCGTCTAGTTAAAAAAAGTAAATTATTTCCCTTATGAATATGAATGCAATCTTGAAAAGATTGATCAATATGCTAAAATTATATATGAATATATTATAGAATGTATCCATTTCCTTATAAATAATGACAAGCAATAATAGTTCTAAAATATCTTATAATTAATAATGCGTGGTAAAATTAACTTTGTTATACTTATCATAATATTTAGTAATAATAGTAATAATGTGGCTTCATTATTTACATTAATTATGTTTTGAATTAATGGGTGTAACCAAGATATAATGAATTATTCTGAAATGTTGTTTAATGTGACCTAATAACAAATTAGGCAATCAGATTTGATCTCTTTATCAGGTATTTATGAGCGAATAATTTGTCACACAGCAGGTGTTAATATTCATGCATATATTAAAAAGATCATTGGTAAGAGGTTGAATCGAAGGACTCAGAAATGATTGTGCGTTCTTTTGGTATTCAGATTCAAGTAATGAATGTACCACGCCTTCTAAGATAATATAAACAAGATATATAAGGTGGCGAAATTCGGATCACAAAGAATCGTTAATCAATGTCGACCTAATTATTGACTTCTATAATCAATAATCGCTGGAAGCATCTAAATCTGTTTAGAGATAATGGAATTTGTACGTTAATCTCTCGACACATGATAATCTTGATCTTGAAATTCACATTGTTTTCGTTGTGTTATTATGACACCCTGTATGGAGGCGTAGGCCCGAAATCCAGTTTCCGAATGACCTCTATACTTATGCTTCATTTTGTAATCATACGCCCAGACGAAAAAACTGCCAGTTTTCGCAATCCAGGGCACTCGTAAAGTTCCTCATATATATAGTTCACGGTAATTGAAACGGATAATACGTATAGCGTGCGAACTAATAATAAGCAATTTCATAATTGATGCCTATATATTCGTTGAATAAAGTGCATTTGCATGTACAAAAGATAGTAGGAATTATATAATATTAAAGAAATGAGAAATTGCATCGAAAAAATTTAAATTCTAGAGTGTAAAAATTAAATAAACATGTAATATATGTTTAATAGATTTTTATCTCCCATATTTAATTATATAAAATATCTATCATATTTTTCGTATAAATAAAAAAAAATTGAATCAATAAAAATGTCATCGTATATAAATATTTTGCATTTGTAAATAAATTACAGTTTGCATAATGGCGTTATCCAACTATGGGATTACCGTATGTGCGCCCTGCTCGACAAATTCGACGAACACGATGGGCCCGTTCGAGGCATATGTTTCCATAATCAGCAGCCATTGTTCGTTTCTGGCGGCGACGATTATAAGATTAAAGTTTGGAACTACAAACAACGGAGATGTATCTTCACCCTATTGGGTCACCTGGATTACATAAGAACCACAATGTTTCATCAAGAATATCCTTGGATCCTCAGTGCTTCAGATGATCAGACCATCCGAATCTGGAACTGGCAAAGCCGCACTTGCATTTGCGTACTGACTGGGCACAATCATTATGTAATGTGTGCCCAATTTCATCCCACGGAGGACATTATTGTGTCAGCTTCGTTAGATCAAACTGTCCGCGTTTGGGATATTTCCGGTTTGTGCAAAAATTATTTCTCGTGTATAATACCGAAAATATACAACTTATCAAAATAAAGACTTGATCTAAGGCTTTTTTGAAACTTTATTTAATTAAAAATTAGTAAATTTACATGTAATTTATATTTTTTATTATTTATATATTTGTCATTATTACAATTAGTTATAAAATCCAAGGAAAAATTTCGTAACGTGACTATTGACAGAAACGAATGACTGTACCTCAATAACTAGGTGAATGCAATTGCAGGATTGCGCAAGAAGAACGTGGCGCCAGGCCCGGGAGGTCTCGAGGATCACCTAAAGAATCCGGGAGCGACCGATTTATTTGGTCAAGCTGATGCGGTAGTAAAATACGTTCTAGAGGGTCACGACAGAGGCGTAAATTGGGCATGCTTTCACGGAACGTTACCTCTTATTGTCTCCGGAGCCGATGATCGGCAGATCAAAATGTGGCGGATGAATGATGCCAAGGCTTGGGAAGTAGACACGTGTCGCGGTCATTACAACAACGTATCCTGCGTGCTGTTTCATCCTAGACAGGATCTCATTCTCTCCAATTCGGAAGATAAAAGTATCAGAGTCTGGGACATGACAAAACGCACGTGTTTGCACACATTTAGGAGAGAACACGAGAGATTCTGGGTTCTTGCCGCTCATCCAACGCTCAATCTTTTTGCCGCCGGTCACGATTCTGGAATGATCATTTTCAAACTCGAGAGAGAACGTCCCGCTTATGCAGTTTACGGAAACCTTCTGTATTACGTGAAAGACCGTTTCCTTCGGAAGCTGGATTTTACTACGTCCAAGGATACATCGGTGATGCAGATACGTGGTGGAGGAAAAACACCACCATACAGCATGTCGTACAATCAGGCAGAAAATAGCGTTTTAATATGCACTAGATCACCCTCGAATATTGAGAATAGTACCTATGACTTGTATATGATACCGCGCGAGGGCGATTCGAGCACGGATGCTGATACGAAACGGGCATCCGGTGTTACTGCCATTTGGGTTGCCAGAAATCGATTCGCTGTATTGGATAGGGCGTATTCGGTAAGTTAGCATATTTTACACAATAGTTACATTTTCAGAATGTTTAAAATTCAATAATTCGGTTGATTGAATTAATTTATTTCAATTAGACGACTAATCAAGATTTTATCTGCTCATTATCACATTTACGCTATCTTTTATTTCTGTAAATAATTTGTTGTATTTTGTGATATTTGTATTATATTTTTATAATTCACATATAGTTTAATAACAAAAATATTTCTTTTTTCAGTTAGTTATTAAGAACCTGAAAAACGAAGTCACAAAAAAAGTGCAAATTCCAAATTGTGACGAAATATTTTACGCTGGCACTGGTATGTTACTTTTACGCGATCCAGAACAAGTAACGCTGTTTGACGTACAACAGAAGAGAACTTTAGCAGAGGAAAAAATCGCAAAGTGTAGATACGTTGTATGGTCCAGCGACATGTCTCATGTCGCACTGCTGGCCAAACATACCGTCAATATTTGTAATCGTCGGTTAGAATCTCTCTGTTGCATACATGAAAATACCAGAGTAAAATCCGGCGCTTGGGATGATTCTGGCGTATTCATTTACACGACTAGCAATCACATTAAATACGCGATCAGCAACGGTGATTATGGCATCATTCGCACGCTAGATTTACCGATATACGTCACGAGAGTGAAAGGCAATCAAGTTTATTGCTTGGATCGAGAATGCAAGCCGAGGATTCTCCGAATAGATCCGACGGAATACAAATTCAAACTAGCGCTGATTAACAGGAAATACGAGGAAGTTTTACATATGGTTCGCACCGCGAATCTTGTTGGGCAATCGATTATAGCATACTTACAGCAGAAGGGATATCCGGAAGTGGCGCTTCACTTCGTGAAAGATGAAAAAACCAGATTTGGTCTTGCGTTGGAATGCGGAAATATCGAAGTTGCATTGGAAGCGGCGAGATCGCTCGATCAGAAATCATGCTGGGAGAGTTTAGCGCAAACCGCTTTGCTGCAAGGCAATCATCAAGTTGTGGAAATGTGCTATCAAAGGACCAAGAACTTTGAGAAGCTGGCTTTCCTCTATCTAATAACCGGCAACTTGGAGAAACTACGTAAAATGATAAAAATCGCGGAAATTCGGAAAGATGTATCTGGACAATATCAAGGAAGCTTACTTCTTGGAGACATTTATGAACGGGCTAAGATTTTGCGGGTATATTATCTCTATTAATCAATAATTATATATATGTTGAGAACACAAGTCCTCATTGGTTCTGATCATTGATTATAATAAATATATATAAAAAATTTATTTTATAACATTGCGTAAAAATTTATATATAAATTTCTGTTTGTAGAATTCTGGACAAGCATCTTTGGCATACGTTACTGAGAAAATCCATGGAATATCAAACGAAGACGACGACGGCGAGTATCAATCGATGAGCGAGGAACTTTCTGCATTGGAAAAAGGTGCCACGTATCTCCGTCCACCCGTACCTATTCAGCAAGCTGAGAACAACTGGCCACTCCTGACCGTTTCTAAGGGCTTCTTCGAAGGCGCGATGATGTCTCGTAGCAGGACTCAAGTGGCCGCTGCTCTTGCTCTGGAAGACAACGGTGAAGCGATACCTGAAGGATGGGGCAATGACGAGGAACTCGGCATAGACGACGAAGAAGGTGTGGACGCGGAAATTGCGCCAGAAGGCGAAGAGAATCCTGGATGGGATGTCGAGGACGTCGATCTTCCGCCGGAACTCGAAGCTGCAGCGACTTCCGACGAAAGCAATAACTATGAATGTCTACCTACTAAAGGAGTTTCGCCGCCACAGCATTGGGTTAATAGTTCTAAATTGGTAGTCGATCATATATTGGCTGGATCGTTTGAGTCCGCTTTTAGATTATTAAATAATCAAGTCGGAGTGGTGGAGTTTGGACCTTATCAATCTCTGTTCTTAAATACATACGCTCGCTCCAGAACATCCTACGCGTGTCTACCTAACATACCATCGTTATATGGATATCCTCAAAGGAAGGATTCTAATTGGAAGGATGCCGCATCAAAGACAGGTTTACCAGCGATAGGATTGCACCTCGCCGAGCTAGTTCAACGTCTTCAAGCGTGCTATCAATTGACGACCAATGGCAAGTTTGCCAAGGCGATAGAGAAGCTGCAGAGTATCTTGCTAAGTGTACCGTTACTCGTTGTCGACACCAAGCAAGATATTGCGGAAGCTCAACAGCTAATTCAGATTTGTCGCGAGTATATCATAGGTTTAAAGATGGAAACTGAGCGTAAAAATTTGCCGAGAGCCACGTTAGTAGAACAGAAAAGGATTTGCGAAATGGCAGCTTACTTTACGCACTGTAATCTACAACCTGTACATCAGATTCTGACTCTTCAAGTAGCGGTGAATTTGTTCTACAAATTGAAGAATTACAAAACCGCCGCTTCGTTCGCGAGAAGATTACTCGAGCTCGGACCAAATCCAGAACTTGCGCAAAAAATTCGGGTCCTATTACAGGTAATTTCATTTTTATCGTAGATTAATATTTATATAAATGATTAATGCCCACGAATGAAAAATTTGATTTATTCTTTTTCAGTCTTGTGACAAGAATCCTGTCGACGAGCATAAACTAGCGTATGACGAACACAATCCATTCTCATTGTGCGCAAGCACATTTACACCTATTTACAAAGGAAAACCAGAAGTAAAGTGTCCCTTATGCGGTGCTAGTTATAGTCCGCAGTTTAAAGATACAGTATGCAAAATATGTGAAGTCGCTTTGATAGGCAAAGAACAATAATATTCCATTTATATTGTTATCAATTTGTGAACTTTCATTCAATCGGAAAAATTGAAAGATCATTTATCTTAAGAAATATACAGTTTTCTTTAATTTTAAGATGCTAGATATACAATTTTAATAATTTTGAATTAGAGGTGTATGATCAAAATAAGCAAAAAATAATTCTAACTTTAACAAAAGTACTCAGTAGTTGTACTTTAGCATTCCGTGAAATGAATAGAGATGAATCTTGAACATACTTCAAATCAAGTGTTGCCCATTAATTGAATATACTTATATTACAATTCATTTTGTACATTTCTATCATTTCCATCTTAACTTGCAGCATTATTCTAACTCTGCTTTATTATATATTGTCAAAAGTGAACATAAAATTTAATATACGTTATCAAAGATGATGACGCTTAAACTAGGATGACTTATTAAAAAAATAAACGAATTTGTATAAGTGCAATATTTACAAATAAAATCTTACAGATTCCTGTCGAATTAAGGCAACTTCCTTGATATACAATATGCAAGATTAAAATGTGTTGGGAATATATTGGACTGAAGCTTGTAATTAAATTTCATTTATAATAAATTTATAATTTGTCAATGCATGTTAAAAAATGAACGAATTATGTAGGTATATGAAATTTAACAATCCTTTATTCCAAATTGCAATATCTTTATGTACATGTACGATTATTTTATTATTTAAATACTTTAGTAATGCTTCTTCATTCTCCATTACATATTTATATTTACTTTTAATATTTACAAAGATATATTAGAAAAAAGAAAGACATGATTTTTCTTGGATAAATAACCAATAGGAATTTTCTGGACAATTTGGCTCCATCATAAAGTTATCTGGACACGTGATTGGTCGGATTTTCTATTCTTACGTCAGTGACGAATTTCTACCCTTGTATTGGACTAATCGAATGAGAAAACGACGACCGATCTTCCCACGGGAAGAATCGAGGAAGTCAGTCGATTGATCGCTCGAGCGTCGTTTCCCCGCAGAGCGGCGTCAGTCCGTCAGTTGGCAATGCGCTTGTTACCGCTCGTTACCGACGCGTTGTGTGCAATGGTGGACGAGGTCCGCGAAGACCGCTCGTGCGCGCCATCGAGCTACCGAATATTCCGGCCGTTTCCCCGATAAGTACGACGGAATCGCTCGCCGCCAGTGGCCGGTCGTCGCGTCTCGCTCGTCACGAGCGTCAGGTCGCGGATACTCGTCGCTTCGCTCAGCGTCGCTCGATCGTGCCACAGTGATATCTTGCCGCGCCGTTTTTCGTTCGTTTTGACGCAGGTTTCACCGCGAGAGGATACGGAGGCGACGGCAGCGGGTGAGGAGGCGGGAGAGAGACCGAGAATCGCGCGCGCGCGCGCACCGACAAGCGCCTTCCCTTCTCCCGCGCCCCCCGCCCGAATCGACGTCGACGACGCCGCCGCCGCCGCCGATTAATCTCGAGATTAATCGAGATTATCGAATCCGCGAAGTCGGCGAAGTCGATATCGTCGCGATATGAGCGGACGGCGTCGCGAGCGCGTATCCGCCCGGGTCGCGGCGCGTCGCTGAATCGTCGCTCTAGCGTCCACGTTGTCGGTGGCCGTAAACACCGTGTATACGTAAATACGGACGTGCACGCACACGGCGCGCGTCGCCTCTCTGTACGTGTGTACGTGTTGCGCGCCGCTGGGACACACACGACACACCACCGTTCTCGTAGCGGCGAGTCTCGGCGCCTCCGGAGTTGGTTTCCGACCCGCGGCTTTTCTCGCGAATCGAAGGTGCGGAGGAACGCGTGCGCGCGCCAACGAGCGAGACGGCCCCGCTGTTGCCGATCGCCGGCTCGAGAGACGTCGCGGCACCGTGTTCCGAGCAGATACGAGTGCGCGCGGGAGGAGCTCGGCGCCGCCGTGAAACGGCGCCCTCGGAGAGGTTAGAATCGGGACGTCCGGCCTCGAGAACGGCGCGACTCGAGCGGCCCGAGGAAACGGTGGATTTCACGCGAGTGTCGGGAGACTTTCGAGGATCGCCGCGGTCGTCGACGACGGCCGTCGCGACGGACGAGCACGGGCCGCGGTTTCTGTGATAAAGGAGGGGACGCCCGCGTACGTTCGCCGAGCGTCGCGCTCTACGGTCAACTGGTCGAGTGGTCAGTGACGACAATAATCGACATCAACGACGACGAAAACGACGGTGGTGATGCTGGTGGTGTAGGACGACCGCGCGGGATGAAAAAATGATGTGATCGACGGTCATCATGGCGGCACCCATGCTAAAGTGGAAGCGGATCGCGAATCCGACCGGGCCCCAGCCGCGACCCAGGCATGGCCACCGGGCGGTCGCCATCAAGGATCTCATGGTTGTTTTCGGCGGCGGGAACGAGGGCATCGTCGACGAGTTACATGTGTACAACACAGGTGAGTTAACGCCGCTCGAGCGTACTCGTGTGTTACGCCGCCGCCGCCGCCGCCGCCGTGGCCGTGCGTCCCTTGCCGTGCGCCGCGCCGTACCTGGCGATTCCCGCGAACCAATATGGCGGCATACGTTGACAAGACGGTGACCGGCCGGATCCGGGGCCGAACGCGTCGATTCCGCGTCCCGAACGGGACGCCCGGCGACCGGGCCCGGCGTTCGCCGTCGGGCCCGATCGCGCGGCGCCCTCGCGCCCGCGAGACGTGCGCTCGGGCCCCGACGGACCCGCGAAATCGCCGCGGTCTGTCATTCTACATGTTTATACGCGCGGGAGCGGCCATTGCTGTCTCCAACGAGCCCCCTCCCTCGCTCCGCTCGCGTTCCGCCCGCCCGCGTCCCCCCACCCCCCGCCACGATGCAACGCCACCGCACCGAGTTTCCCGTCATTCCACGTTCGCGCTCCTCCGCCTTTTCTTTCTCCTTTTTCCTTTCGTTCTCGTTCCTTCTCTCCGCCCTTCGTCCGCCTCCCGCACGTCCGCTCGTACATTATTATCTTGCTCGCGCTACGTCGCTGACCGACGTGCGCCGGCGCGCGCCGCTGCGCGCATTTCGAGCCCGATTTCGAAATGTTTGTCCTCGCGCGCGAGCTCGCCATGGTAACAGCCGGAATGCATATGGTCTCTTCCTCGTAGCTGCGCGTGCATTTTCTCGACCCATCTCTTTCCCCATTTTCCCTTCGTCGCTCGAACGAATTTTTTCCCGAGTTCAGAATATAATAGAACTGCGACTAAAAATAGCGCTCGTCAGATTTGTTTCTTATCGCTGTATTACATTGCACTTTCTGCATTATTTAAAATGAGATTAGCACGTATCTAAACATCGGAGAGAAAGGTAAAAGAGATGCAACGCTCGAATAACAGTTAGAAAGAGCAGATCCTATGGTCTTATTGTTTGTTGATCTCAAGATTCCAACCATTGACGTAAAGATAATCTTACGATCAAACGATGAATCCTGCCTCATGTTTCATTAAAAATTTATTTATCGAAACAAAATCACATGTTCTAATTACAAAATGTTTATAGAGTTAAAAAGATATCTCACGTATCCAAATTTCTTATTATGCATTAAATTATGCATATCAAATTAATGTTATCTAATTAACATACATTTTATTTAAATTGGATACAATTTTGCTCGATTAAATTACTTTCATGAAATACTTGTGTAATTATATATAATGTATAAAAATGTAAAATAACACGTATTTATATAACGAATTATATATTGTCTTACATATCTTTTATACTTATAGATATATATATATATATATATCATATATTGATACACTAATAATCAAGACAGGAGAAAAGAATTTTTTGCACTCTGCATTGCATTAAAACATTATTATATAAGATAGAAAAGTATAACTCTGTATGCATATAAATATTGCATCTAATTTTGCCTCAAGATATTTATATAAGGTATATCTTTGCAGCAACGAACCAATGGTTCGTGCCATCTACAAAGGGAGACATTCCGCCAGGTTGTGCAGCATATGGCTTTGTTGTCGATGGCACACGTATTTTTGTCTTCGGTGGAATGGTAGAGTATGGCAAATATTCTAACGAGCTGTATGAATTACAAGCGAGTCGGTGGGAGTGGAAGCGTTTGAGGCCAAAGCCACCTAAGCACGAGCCCCCGCCGTGCCCACGATTAGGGCATAGTTTCACCCTCATTGGTAATAGGGTCTTCCTTTTTGGAGGTCTGGCGAATGAAAGTGACGATCCGAAAAGTAATATTCCGAGATATTTAAACGATTTGTACACGCTCGAACTCCTTCCTAATGGCCAAACAGCCTGGGATGTGCCGCAAACGCATGGACACGCGCCACCTCCTAGAGAATCCCATACTGGAGTAGCGTACACTGATCGTACCACAGGCAAATCTTGGCTGGTGATATATGGTGGCATGAGCGGTTGCCGTCTAGGTGATTTATGGTTCCTCGATGTTGATTCAATGACTTGGAACAAGCCAGTGGTTCATGGACCTACCCCTCTACCACGATCGCTTCATACTGCCACTCTAATCGGTCATCGAATGTATGTATTTGGGGGATGGGTGCCATTAGTCGTTGATGACGTTAAAGTCGCGTCACACGAGAAAGAATGGAAGTGCACGAGCACGCTAGCATGCTTGAATCTAGGTAAGTTTATCATTTTTTTCCTTTAATAATGATCTAGAATTATTAAATTTTAAAATATATATGTATAAAAAACAAAAAAGAGTAACTTTGTTATATCATAATATATATATGATTAGTATACTATTCAAATATTATACTACTAATTTTAATAATCAATTAAGTAAACTTCGATAATAAGTTCTTCTCCAAGAACAAGCATTTAAATCAAATGTTATTATTTTAGAAACTCTTACTTGGGAACAACTAACCGTTGATTCTTTGGAGGAAAATGTTCCTCGTGCTCGTGCTGGTCATTGTGCAGTTGGTGTACACAGTAGACTTTACGTATGGTCTGGTAGAGATGGCTATCGCAAAGCTTGGAACAACCAGGTTAGGGTTAGTTATGATGGCATGGCTTTCGATTAGATGAAATATTGCTGTGTTAACAATATGATTCTTCTTTCGGTTTAGGTGTGTTGTAAAGATCTGTGGTATCTTGAAGTCAGTAAGCCAGCGGCACCTTCCAGAGTTCAGTTGGTTAGGGCTTCCACGCAAACGTTGGAAGTCAGCTGGACAGCAAGCCCGTCCGCGCAATATTATATCCTTCAAATACAAAAGTATGACATGCCACCGGTAGCGGCGACCTTCTCTTCAGTTAGCGCACCGACGCCGACTGCGCCTATCGTCAGTACTCCTATTGCGGTAACAACCTCTGCGATGGTGGCGTCTCCCGCGACAGTACCTATCACATCTCCGCCTGTGACTACTGTCGCTGCTCTTCCTCCGACTACACCGCCTGTTGCCGCTGCCGCTAGAGCATCCGTAGCGACAGCTGTGGCAACGGCAGTGGCAACTCCGTTGCGAGTCCAAAGTGCGAGCCCCGTGCAGAAACCAGTACCGTCGCAAGCGGTGCAGAAGCCCTCGAGTCCTATGACCCCGAGAGTCGCGACCGGCAACGTTATACGTATCCGATCTCCTCTGGTCACTACCACAGCAACAGTGGCTGCAGCGACGGCGGTTGCAGCTGCTACCACTGAGCAACAACAAACAACTGCAACTGCTACTACTACGATTACAACTGCAGCTGGTCAAACGCCCGCTGCTATGTCTGGAATCGCCGCTTTGGCCGCGGCAGCAGCAGCCACCCCGAAGATCACTATGAACAATGTCTCGATCGTGCCACAGACCGCAGTCGCAGCTGCGACCGCAACCAACACCATCAGGATGAAGAACGTTCAACCAGGTCAGCAGATACGTTTTGCCGCGCCCGGCGCTACAGTATTGCGCACTGCCTCGCCACAACAGAGCAAGCAAATCATACTGCAAAAGCCTGGCCAAAATATACCCGGTCAGCCGCAGATCGTGCATCTTGTGAAGACCGGACAAGGCATGATGGCCACAGTACCCAAGGTGAGCCTTATTCCTGGCAAAGGTGTCCAAGCAACCGGCGCAAAACCTCTCAATCAAGGACCGACAATATTGCGATTGGTAAATCCTAACACGGTTGCGGGATCAAAAATCCTTACGACTATGAAGACATCCAACATAGTGACGATGAGCAAAGGACAGAACATTACGGGCAAGCAAACCATAATGATTACTAAGCCGACGGGAAACAGTGGTCTAGTCGGAAGAACCAATCAGTTCATCGTGGTCACCACAGGCTCTGGTCTAAGAGCTGTACAAGCTGTAACAACATCGCAAGCTGGTGCAGGACAAGGAGCTACTCCCGTAGCTACGCCTGTAAACGTCTTGCCGTTGTCAGCTACCAATCACGTCACGAATCAGCAGGGTGTTAAGATGATCGTTGTTTCCTCCGGGGCAATGGGTGGTGGAACTGCTGGCAAGCCGTTAACCATCACGGTTCCGGGGCAAGGCGGTGTACCAAAGACAGTGACTATTGCTGCAAAGAGCGGTACGCAAACCATCTTCAATACTGGCAAGAATCAACTCGTTACCGTGCCGCAGATACAAAAGACGCCTGTAAGTGTGTAACAAGAAACATTTATGTACTTTTTTTTTACAAGATATAAGTTGAAAATATTGAAACTTGCTTATCAAATTATAGGAAGCGGTAGCAGTATCTGGAAAACCAGTGACTTTACAAATGCCCGCGGGTATAAGCGCAAAGACGGTAACGCTTTTGCCAACAAGTAGTAGTTCGATAGTGACTACTTCCAGCGCATCAGATTCAATAGATACTAGCAAAATGCTGTTTGTTTCTTCGCAAAAACAACCTTCAGCCTCCTTAGGTAGGTAAAATTGTGTTTTGATACATAACATAAAAGCCACTTGCGACGTTAACTTACACAAATGATATTTCAGCATCTACTTCTGACGGTCCTGCTACTACCGATGCTGCATTAGCTGCATTGGCAGCAGAGGCTGGTCTGATAGATCCAGTCCAGGAACCATCTGGTGGTTTATCATTCATGGTAGCTACAGATGATGGTGCTGGCGGCGACGATAAAATGGAGGATAGCTGTAACGGTAACGAGGCGACCACAGCGGCCGCCCTAGTTTCTCAGATTGGTGCAGGAGACGGGATGCAAGTCGACGGCGACGGAAACTTCGTACTTCCGCAAGTAGATGGTCCGATAGATGATCTCTTACTGGAAGGTGAAGAAAAAATGGACGTAGATGAAGAGCCAGCTTCAGAAAATGCCAGCGAATCGGCTGGCACTGAATCGGCGGCGATAACGGAACAAAACGTTAATGAATCTGAAAATATTCAGGCAGAGGATTCGGCCGTAAAAGAGGAAATTGACATAAAGAATGAAGAAGAAGCGACAACAGCCGACCTTCCCGAATCGATCACCACCAGTCAAACCAAAAAAGCTGAAGACGTTGATAATCCACCAGTCGGTGACGAAGTACCTATGGAAACTGACGACAATGATGCAGAGTTACCAAGTGAAAAAGAGGTAAAGGAACCAATAGTCAATGACGTAATAAAATCCGAGTTGCCTTTAGTACAATCATCCGCGGAGGCTTCATCTGAACACCCGCCTCTAGCGGACGTCGCGAATTCGGCAATGGAAATTGACGGAACTCAGCAAGATGAGAACAGCCAGGTGAAAAACGTAAAGAATCAATCGTTATCTGAGGACGAAAAACCGCTAATTACTGAAGATTTACTTACCGAAGATACGGAAGCATCGCATCCTCCCCAAAGCGATACTCCTAAAGTTGAGAAGATGAAAGAAGAAACCGCAGAACTGGAAACTGATCTTCCAACCGAGAGTTCTCTTGTAAAATCAAATGACACCGATGAACCGGCGATCACTGATAACAGTACATCGCCTCCGACAGATAATGTAATGGTCCCCACTGTTACACCAAGCGTCCAAATGAAATTGGAACCGAACGATGAATCTACGAAACCTACGCCACCTACGAAACAGGATAAATTGCCGGATTTGCCCGCATCATCGATCAATGGTGTCGCCGCACCTCTCGAGAAAGAAATGGAAAAAGTACATACTCCCGTAAAAATGGAGATAAAAGATGACTTCGCTGTTCAAAAGCGAGAAAATCAGAAACAGGAAAAAATTAACGATGTCAGATCAGAAACTGGAGATGATTCGACGGCGTTGACAACATTGGCTACTGCTGCTTTAGGATCGGCAGAGCCAACGATAAAAGTTAAAAATGAACCGGTAAATTCTATTAATTTTCTATATCGTTTACTATTACATCAAATGAAATACAAACGTTGTCATTAACTAATATTTTTACAGAGCGAAGAGGAGAAAAAAGAGGCAGAATGGTATGACGTGGGAGTGATAAAAGGAACTAGTTTTACCGTTCAACATTATTATCTTCCGGACGATGAGCCGTTAGATATAACGCAATCTTTGACAATGGATGTTTTTAAAGGACGAGCTAAAATAGCGTTAGAACCCGGTACTGCCTACAAATTTAGAGTTGCCGCTGTGAATAGTTGTGGACGAAGTGCCTGGAGCGAGGTAACAAATCCAATTCCATATCTTGCGATGTTATTTAGTAAGAAGATGATTCTTCAACAAATAAAAGATAAAATTTGCTTGATTGTGAATTCTCATTTTCGTTGCAGGTAGCGGCATTCAAGACGTGTCTTCCGGGATTCCCGGGTGCACCGAGCGCTATAAAGATATCAAAATCCGTGGACGGCGCACAAATTTCTTGGGAACCGCCGCCTAGCAACGTTGGACCCATTCTCGAGTATTCCGTCTACCTGGCAGTGCGAAGTACCGCGTTGAACAAT
Source organism: Temnothorax rugatulus (assembly GCA_035220575.1). Lineage (NCBI taxonomy): Eukaryota > Metazoa > Arthropoda > Insecta > Hymenoptera > Formicidae > Temnothorax > Temnothorax rugatulus. Next base: position 261,945 of record JASTWL010000231.1, on the reverse strand, counting down.
GACGGAGAACCAAAAACAGTTGTGTCGAATCCAAATCAATTAGCTTTTATTAGAGTTTATTGCGGTTCGAGTAATTCTTGTTCGGTGAACAATAGTGCCCTTAATGCCGCTCACGTGGACACCACTACGAAACCGGCCATAATCTTTAGAATAGCAGCACGAAACGACAAGGGATATGGACCAGCCACTCAAGTCAGGTGGTTGCAAGGTGAGTTACGCGATTTGTCTGATTTGAATGACTTTTTTTTCAAAGGGATACACCTGAACATTCTGAACAAACGTTTTATTATTAGCAGATCCAACCACTGCAGTGAAAAATAATCCGCAAGTGAAGAGACCCGCCAATACAACAGACCTACGTTCGCAAGTGACTTCCCCACAGAAGAAAATGAAAATGGAACCAGCTAGTGATAATTTCTCGTGAGCCTGTTCTCTCCCTGGCCTCGTACAGCCGAAACTCCCATGAGCAACGCTACTCATTATTTAATTTCTATATGCCTAACAACGATAATGAAATCAATGTATTACCAGCTAAACGACGTGATAAATAAGTAAACGAAAGATATGAACGTGCGATAAGAAACGACGAGAGAAAAAGTGGGAGAGAGAAAGAGAGAGCGAAAAGAGGTATCCGTAGACTTAGTCTATGTGTAAGGATTGAGGAAGAAAAGTATTTTTAGTGTTCAATATGAACGTCAACTTTATGTACCGTGTTTCTCACTCACTGTCATCCCATTTTTTCGTAAGAGTGCGCGAGAATCTTCTTTGTAAAAAGTACCGTTAATAAATGGCGACATGGTTATTTTTTTGGAGTTAAGTAAGTTTTTCCATGTTTATAGCGTTTTCTAACGGACGGTACGACATATCGCATCTAAATGCTCATACTTGCATCACGTAAAATCACGATTGACACGTTCGCGCTTTTATGATTTCCTCGGTATCTGACAACCGATGAGTTTGATGAGTATGAGGTGTTATATGGGAATGAATAACCGAACAGGATTCATATTCGATATTTTACATATTTGTTTAAACAATTATACATATATATACATATATATATACATTCGAAAAAGATCTATTTTAACATCTAAATTCTTTATAATATATTTATCATTAACGGAGTATCTGCAATTCTTTTTGCATTCACTACTGTACGCGGAGAAAGCTCGCTTTTGAGATGTAGGTTATTTAGTGTACATACAATTCTTGCACTGAGAAAAATGTGTTTATCATATTCTGAGGTATAATAAAATACTTTTTGATAAGGTAGAATAATTGGGAGATATATGTATTGTCTAACCTTAATTAGTCTCCTATTTCAATCTGCTCGTTTATGTTTCAGTTTCACATAGTAAGGGAAGCTTTTATTGTGTCATCGATCCAGTTTAAACGTAACAATCGGTGCTACACATTATTCCGATACTTTTTGTTACTGCCAAATGCGACAGGAATACATTATCGATAATAGAAAGCAACTCGTAATGTAAAATTACCTATTAAACATGTGTAATACTAAGTTACTTCTTGTATGCTTTTGTCAAACAATTGCAACGATGCAGAGATATTTTGTATAATATATATATTAAATGAATTACTACATGTAATTAATGAATATCTCTAAGGATCGGGCACTAGGATGGTTATTGATATTTTAGTGGATAAAAGAAAACTCCATGGAAAGTTAAGGATATTTTTAGACAGCAATGAAACAATGGTTTGAATATTGATATATTTGAATAACGGTAGGCTGTATGTCCTTAACGTAAATTCTAATCTTTTATAGCGCTAAGGCAAGTAATAAATAGTAAATGATTGGAAAATTAATGTGCGAAGGAAAGGTAAGAGAGAAACATACGTTATCACATTAAAGGGAGATATGTAACACTCCACACTTTCTTTGAGCATAATATTATATTTTAATCAAAATACTGTATAAGCTTTTCGAATCAATCGAAAAAAGTTAATTACAGAAGCTGTCGGCAGTCTCGCTTCTCTCAATTGACTTTGGGGCTATGTTGAAGCTGCAATAATTTAAGCGCATATTTTTATTTTAGATTATCCATATACATATGCTTTTCGTTATCCATTTATAGCATAAGCAAGGTAGAACACCATCTACTAACACAGCGTTCCAAACGCTCAATCTGTTATATTAAAGTTTTGCGTTGACAAAGTTTACTTTACTAGGAAATCTGTATATTATAGAAAGATTATCTCCAATCACGAGAGTACTCTCGTGGTACCAATGAACTTTACATTAAATGTACAATTTTAATTGTTTATCTTTTACATGGGTTCTTATACCCGACATTTTTGGAAGCATTGCCTGGAAATACAGATGAAGATATAATGTATAATAATATAAATGGGATAACTAAATGGTATATACTTTCAAATGCATTGTTTTAATATGGTTCTTCTTGTTGATCCTCTAAAAAACAAGAGAAACGACTCTGTACTATTAATGATCAACAAGAAGTTATCTTCTGTATAATTTTATTTGTATATTTTGTTAACAGAAGATGACACTAATCTGTATCTTGTGTACACAAGCCTTGTGCATAAAAATATCTTGGAATTGTCACTACTACTACGCGTCTCACCGGTATCCCTTTCTTTGTAAATCGCCTGCTACCACTGCATTTATACTCTTCACCGAAGTATGTCGTGCAAATAAATATAGATAAATTTCTTATACAATATACAATTTTTACCTTTATTACACTTTCTGTGCTGTATACGTATGCAAGAGTGTAAATGTGAGCACTTAAAAAAATTTATTTTAATATTCTGTTCTTTTAAACTTTTAAAGTATCATATACGTATATCGTATATATCTTTTAAAGTCGTGTATATACCGGGTGTCTGAGAGCACCCGTACTCCCCTTTTCTTTCAAAAACTAAGGATTTTAGAGGAAAACGTTTTAGACAAAAATTGTATGGTTTTGAGGGGAACATAAGATGGTGTCATTGGTTTGACCTTGGGTGGCATCGTTAAGGTCAGATCAAGGACACTTTCAGTTTCTTAAATGGAACCCCCTATTTTTTATTGCATATTCTTATAGCTTATGTCGAGAGCTTTCCAAAACACTAATTAAGTATTTTTTCATTAAGTACTTTTCGAGTTATAAGGCTTGAAAGTTACAGTATTGTGACATAATACTTTGTTAAGTATTTATAATTCAAATTCCTTACTTTTTATTTTTATTTTTGCAAACAATACGAATCAATTAATGTAAAGAAAACGCAATTTTCTTAAAGTTTTAAAATAAAATTTTCTAAAAAAAACGCAAATCAAGCACCCCGAATCGTGAGAGGCAAGGGGACTTATGCCCGTGTCACACTACGTATCGCGGACGCGGATCAGATTGGGATTACGGATCGCGGATCGGAATTCAGCCAATCACAGATGAGCTGCTCGTCTACGATTGGCTAGATTACGATCCGCAATCTTAATCCGATCCGCGTCCGCGATACGTAGTGTGACACGGGCTTTACGCAAATCAAGCATCCCGAATCGTGAGAAGCTAAGAAAATATTGAATATGCAATAAGCAGTTACACAATCAGTTTTTCTTTAAGAAAAGTATGTTTTCTTTACATTAATTGATTCGTATTGTTTGTAAAAATAAAAAGTAAGGAATTTAAATTATAAATACTTAACAAAATATTATGTCACAATACTGTAACTTTCAAGCCTTATATCTCAAAAAGTACTTAATGAAAAAATACTTAATTATAGTGTTTTGGAAAGCTCTCGACATAAGCTATAAGAATATGCAATAAAAAAATAGGGAGTTCCATTTAAGAAACTGAAGGTGTGCTTGACCTGACCTTAACGATGCCATCCAAGGTCAAATCAATGACACCATCTTATGTTCCCCTCAAAACCATACAATTTTTGTCTAAAACATTTTCCTCTAAAATCTTTAGTTTTTGAAAGAAAAGGGGAGTACGGGTGGTCTCAGTCAGTCTCAGACACTCGGTATATATATATGTATATATATATATATATATATTATGTTTTAAAATCGAGCAAAAGTATATTTTTGACTTTAATCATTTTCCATACACTAAAACATCTTTTTATGAATTTGCAAGTTTTGTACTTTGTTTTTTCTTTGAGTATAAAAATATCGAAAATTATTAACAGCGATAACAAAAGAAATAAAATAAAAGACGCGTAACAAAATTATTATTACAGTTATTAGTGTAGCCTCGGAATATTTCGCGTGTTATCTTTTCGAAAATAATCGAACGTCTTGTTTGGCAGTAACAAAAGCATACATATTCATTTAATTCCTGTCTCATTTTATTCGATCACAATCGAGCAGAACTGTTATAAATTAAGAATGAAAAAAGAATAGAATCATTACATTTACTTTCGATATCAATAATTTAAAAAATCATGCTACTTTCAAGATTAGTAATGCGATAGACAACGCGTATTAAGTTGGGCAAAGTTAATTAGATCTTTAATAATTTAGATATCGTTTCTGAATTAATTTTTTCATTATCAAGATAAATTCTTTTTTCAATTGTCGCCATTTATAATTTATTGAAAGATACTGATTGACAAATGCATAATTTATTTATCTACCATATCTTATTTTTATATACCGATTGAAAAGATTCTCAATCTGAACTAATCTGCTGTACGAGAGACCAAAAGATTCAATGTCAGTTTCGGACCATTATTTTCCTATAAATCCTTTTTCTATACTAAACTTTAATCGTATATTTAAAGATGCGCATGATTAGTACGAGAAAATACCGACGAGGAGATTACGGTGAAAGTGATTCATACGCGATATAATAGGATAATAAGAGGTTGCGATAATATTTCGACGATGACGGATATAATTTGGCGCGTCGTGGATGTATGCTAAATGGATGATATTTCACTGCATGAAACCTGCAATGATATTAAGCGGATTTGTATTTTTTGATAAGGATCCCTGGTTCGATGTACACATGTCGCCGGACAAGATTAGTATACTCCTGAGTATCTAATCAATTTATAATAATGCATCACACGACGAAAGTTTCGCAATATGTAATAATGAGTATATAACTATACCGTTTTATATAATAAGCCACAACTGTGTAAATTGGAATGATGCGTGCGAGAGGAATTGTAAGAGGATGTGTCGAGCATACCGTCATACGTATATGAAATCGAATATACGTAACGAGTTAAAAGTAAGGAAGCGAAGATTGTAATTGTTAATTACGTCCTTTCTCTCTCGTACGCGTCTTCTAAGGATTTACATTGAATCACACTGTAAATAAGTCCTTCACGTTAGCTAATATCACGGATATCGCTGTATTTATGGAATTAGCGTGCCTAATCGCAGACCCGATGTACGTGTGAAAGAAAAATCTTTGATTAACACTATATAATTGTACACTGAAAATTGTATTTGTATAAAGGTCCCGTTCCATGCTTGCCTTTCCATTTTTCCGTTGTATAACGATGAAAATGCAAAACAAAAACGTTAAAGAATATCGGTAGCATTCGAAATGAAAAAGAATCTCTATATCCGATATATTTTTTACGTCGTTTTTTATATCTTCTTAATATAAGAGCATAAAAAATATTCGTACTATTTAAAAATGTATGTTGCGTTGTAAGTTAATTAATACGACATTATTAAGTAGGGTCTGCGATTGACAACAGGAGAATTAAGACGCATGGTTAGCCTAAGAGCGAATTGCTTTTTTCATTGATGAATCATTTTTACATCTATATGGAAGAGGCATCAAATATCTATTTGTTTGTCTAACAGGATGGCTTCGCAGATTATTTTTAGAACTGATTAGTGCAATATTTTCCAACTGCAGAGTCTAGACAGGAAATACCGTCGCTTTTATTGCACGATTTTAATATCACAATGTGCACACTCTCACTATAAATGCGTCGCAATTTTTACAATTGCGTGTGTAGCACGAGTGCTACCGATCACTGACAATAAATCATTTCAAAAAGAAATTGAATTTGTCGATAGCAAGTATGTTTGCTTTTAATTCGCAGACTTTCACTTAAAAAATTTGTCAAAAAGATCAAATCACTGTAACGATATAAACCATGTGTTTTCAAATTTAAATTAAATTAAATTGCTTTAAATCTTTGCCATTCGATTTACCTATAACTACGTCTTGCGATTATTTCAATCAGGTAAATCGGTCTCTTCCTCGCAGGTAAATAAGGATAATGTAACGACCTTGGCTCATGTTTCCCAGAAGTATCGGTATAATCAAGTTTGAAAAATGCGGGTTACGACAAGTGATCCTTAAACGATCCCAGCGTCTGGCACTTGACACGCAATGCCGCTAAAACACAGGAAAAGCCATTAAATTTACGATATATTTTATTTCTCTCCGAATATATAGCCGAGTATATTGTAAAGTAAAGAATGTGAAAGACGATAAAAGAAAACGATGCGCATGCAATCGGTTTGTTCACTTTCGAAAGAGCCTTCACGCGATTCCAACGCGTTACGAAGCATATCGATACATAGTGCATCGCTATGAATAAAATAATAATACCGGATGTTCCGAAAGTGGTGATCGTTTTCCGCTTGGAAGAAAAGAATAATATACATTGCGCCCTGATACATTTATTAATTTTTAATAATGATTACGACTTGATTTACTTGAACTGTATAATTTAATTAGTATCATTCAATTGTGTAATTTTAATTATTATGTAAGATGTAAAATTAGCGAAAGAATAAAATCAAACACGAATAAATTAAATATGTCCTAAAATTGACGGAAATATTGTCGTGTTCTCTTTTATTAATTCAGGTATATTTTATATGATAAGCAATATTAATAATCGGAAATATAAAAAATATAAATCAAGTCCACAATTATTAAAAATGATTATAAGTAATCGGCTCGGATCACAAACGCTATTAATCTTCTCGTGTCAGATGATAGATAGAAATTTCTGAATGCGCGTCGAATTTCCATTTTTCTAAGGTTTTACGAAATCAAAAAGTAAATCGATAAAACTGATTAGACTCGATAAGAAAAGAAATACTGCATAAATGACTAGCAAACAAGTCTATTACTATATAAATAAGCGTCAGAACAGTTTCGATCGCTGCGAAAAGTGCATCGCGAGAGCGGGAATGCATTTTATCGGACCGGTGTTACTGGTTGCGATCTCGCGCTCGTCGAGAGATAATAAGCGAACAAACGACGAGTCGCGCGTCAGTCTCATCCTGTTCACAGACGGGACTGCTCGCAACCGATGATATACGATCGATTTTGTCCTCAACTCTGTGTTAATTAGTTGATTAGAAAGAACCGCGCGCCGTAAATCCGGTTGTACGATCCCGTTGATTTTTTTTCTCATCGAGACCGTGATATATATTTTCTGTTCGCTCTAATCGGCTATGAATTCTCTTCGATGGAACGGCGTTAAGTAAATATATATGTTATATATAATATATAATTAAGAGGACTGAATAAACGCGGTGTTTTTGTACATATGTGTCGCTTGTAGATGTTCACCTGTGCTCGTCTGCTGAAATTCCACCTTGCGTGATACTGCAATTTAAAGGTATTGGCATTAGAATGTATTATAATTTAGACACTTTTAATTAAAACATTAATTGTATGACATTCAAGTCAAAACTTAACAACTTTCTTACTTTACTTAATTTTCCTGAATATAGAATTATAGATGTGTAAGGTGATAATAATGTGATTAATTAATTATTTTTAGCGATATTATGAAGTACACAAGAAATACGATTATGACTTTTTATTATTACTTATAAAAGAGGGTGTAAAACAAAAAGACAATTTACCTTATAGCGGCGTTCAATCGATCTTTTTCTTTCACGTCGAATTAATTCAATCCAGTCATTTAAATTGCAAATAGTGGTAGGTCGATATCGATATATACGATGTTTTCGTTGAGAATCGCGAACCACGAAGGGAAAGGTAGCAAGGTCGTTTTCCTAATGCATACCCAGCGGATTTCACACAGCGCAATGATTCAGCATCTATAGAGGGGATAATAGATCGTTAAACATCTAAACCATAAATAAATCCATCTCCATCAAGGATCTAGCAATCGATTGTATCACTCTTGCACGAAGCGTACGTTTCTCCATCATCGACAGTTAAGTATAGAAATGGAGACAAGCACACTAAAGAAGTTCTCTCATAAAATCGATTTGCAATTTACCATCGTTGAAACGATTCCCTGCATTCACGAATTAATTTGTCAAGTATCGGTATTCATTTATATCGTTATACATTAGGAAGCAAATGTATAATTGCTTAACGACACCGCTAATTTTGAAAACTTATTTCTTTTGATTTATATCGCGTAATTATGCCAAATGTGCGCTTATATCGTCAAGGTTACCCGTTACCGTCGAGCTCCAATTTTCGCTATCATAGATGAAGCCGATAGTGCGTAGCCGTTGGACAAATAAGAGCGCCACGTCAATCGCGATTAAAATACAGGAAATGAAGGAAATTTTATCTTTTTATTTGAAATTAAATTAATTAAGAATGATAAAAATGTAAGTATGGTAAATGAGTACTTCCGACAAACGGAAATAATGAGTTGAATAGCGAGAGACGTCGATCGATCATTCGACGTTATCGCGTGAAGATCGGAAATTGTCAGTGGTGTGTGGTGTTCTAGAAACTAGAAATCGCGTATCGTCGATTGTCGATAAAAACGATAGACGTATGTACGAAGTAAACTGACGAGAGAAATACTTGTCGCCGTCTCTCGCGACATTGTATGTACAGAAGATTTTAATGAAAATTTTAATTGAAATATAACAAAGCTCTGTACGTTTAATTTCTGACAAATAAAGTCACGCACAAATTTCAGGTTTAATCATAAAAAAATAGCCAATAGCTTGATATCGAAAAACGATGGCAGAAATACGTTATTCGATCGAATACTCGAAGAGAAGATAGAATCCCGGAGATCCCTTCCCATTTTAATTGTATAATTTTAATGCGTCATTTCTGGGACACCCTGTATATACGTCCGTAGAAAGGATCAGGAAACGCTGCTGTCGTATCGCTGCCGGTGCCGGCAGCGTATATCGGAGCACGCCCCCATTGTAAAGTGCCTAAAATACGTGGTTTTCAAATGGTTATCATGCGAAAGCGTTCCTGAGAATCCTGAGAGAGGCGGGACGCAGAACGCAGCGCGTCGTCGACGACAGTCGACGACGTCGACGTGGAATTCGCCTCCTCGTCGCCCAACGAGAATCGCATTCCACGGAGTGGGGTTACGGCCGCGGCTCACGTTTCACAAAAGAACGCGCGTGACACGTAGATTATTTGCATGTGCACTGGCGATACAGATCGGCGACAACACGGCATATGTTCCGCTGAGCGAGAACCGGCATACGCGGCACGAAAGCATCAAGAGTGATGGGAATCGACGGTATGAGGGTCGGCGGAGGCAGATGCCCGCCTCTCCTGGTCGGAGGACTCCTTCTGGCGTGCCTCATGCTCGTCTGCAGCTGGTGGAGCCTGTCTTCCGAGAATCTGGAGCTCATCAGGCAGATCGACGACCTGAATGAGCAGCTCAAGATAAGGTGAGAGCCAGCACCGTCGCTGGTTGCTGCAGGTTGCTGCACATTAAGCAAAATCTACTGTATACCCTGAATTTTGTTAACCACTACCTCTGTGACGAGTTACAGTTGTCAGTCATACATAATTAAGTTGCGGTCATTGTGGTATTTGTGGTTACCAAAAAGTTATGTCACCATGCCACTTAAATGTTTATAATGAATGTAGCTGTTTGAAATATTGATGTCAGACCATTGCAGAAACATTGCGAGTTTTCACTCTTTTGGATTATGATTGTTATATAATTTATAAAGCAATACACGTGAAGCAATACACAATGTATGTGAATTTCTTTTTCATGAAAATTTTGGCTTGTGGCTTACTTGTACAATGCATGTTTATAATACCACCATTGCCAGATTCTGTTTTTAGGTTGTTATTCATTGTAATGTATAAAAATGTTTGACACAATTTCAAATCTCGTTCTAACGAAGAAATTAATTTCTCCTTTCAGTGCTGAAGAAAGAGATCAGTGTGTAACATTGCGTGGTAATTTGGAGCAGAGGTTTAAACACACGGAAGATGAGTTGGCTTCCTTGCACGTCCGCTTGGAACAGCAGATGGATTTTAAAAAGAAGAATGAGGAGCTCGAGGATTCAGTTACTATGTGTAAAAGTGAACTAGACTCGTTGAACAAACTGGATGCCACGAAAACTGCAACGTTAGAAACATTGAGATTAGAAAAGGCCACCATTAATACTCAATTGGATGCAAAGCGGGATGAAAATAAAAAACTTCAAGAGGAAGTAGATAGGGTATGAACTTTTTATTTAATAGTATTTATGTAAAATTGAGGGTGATTTGAAAAATGTAAAAAAAAAGGTTTATGGTGATTTTACAGCTGAAAGGAGAAGTAGATCAAATCAAGCTTGGTTGTAATTCACCACCTGAGAAGAAAGAAACTCCAAATCTCCAGCCACGTAAGTTATAATTATTTTTATTACAAATTTTGTTTGACACATGTTCCGAGTTTTCTATTATGATAAATAACCGCATTCGAGTGTTTATCGAAATTAATTCTTTACGTAGTTTATTTAATATACAAGAAATATCTGCAGTGTATTACCATAATTGTATGAATGAAGACATTTGCTAATTTAGATTGCTAATTGCACCCTGCTTTAACGGCGGGAAGAAAATACCGTCCAATTTTATCTTGTTTTCAAATCTCGTCAATATTCCCATTAAGTTCTAACTGCGATTGGGCTGCTCACGCAAGAATTAATGCGACTACAAGCTCGTTCCCCTTGCACATTTTTGACTGACTCAGTATTATAAGATATTGTCGGGATTTGCTGATCTAGCAACGACAGTGGTCATTAACAAGTCTCAGTTGCATCCTGTACCGGAGTCTGCTGTAAGAATATCCGTAGCTGGTCAGCGAGGTTTGAAGTTCCACGGAATTCCGATCCTACCAACAGACCCACCTGGTGCTGTGCGCCAAACTCCTCGTTTCTCAGTGACTATGTTGAAGAAAGGTAGTGATACCTTTCTCCGTCCTCGAGGCGAGAGAATGCTGCCACAGACATGAAATTAAAAGTTTGCAGTAGATTTGTACATAATTCACATTTTCATACATCTGTGACTAAAGCTCTATTAAGGACAAACCCACTGTATCGCTTCTGACTAAGCTGTAGATCGTGCTCGGTCCTTCAGGTGCATTCTAATTATATATAAACTCTATATTATTTCTCTAATATCGAACGCTGAAATTTTCACATACGAAAAAGACTGTTTTAGTATTGTAACACAAAATTGTCTTCATAAAATAAAAATGTAATAGTTAACTTCCTTATATTTTACGTTACAAGATCTAATTTTGTATATATTAGAATAGTATAAAGTATTTATATAGCGCTTATACAGTTTATATACTGAATAACACAGGCACAAGTTTTGATAGATGAGTTAATAGGTGCCATGCAATAATTTATTTTTCTATAAGAATTGTATTAAATTGTTATTTCAACTGTTTTAATATTAAACGCATTGTTCTTTCTTAGACTAATTTTAAAGAAAAAGATAAAAATTAAATTATGTACAGTAAACCTTTATATAGAGAGTGGGGTGAAACAAGATTACTTATATTATATTTATAACTAAGTTATGACAATTATTAAGTTTATGTAGTATATTTTGCGATTTGTTTACAGCTTGTTGCAATATTGTATTTATAATAGAATCTTATGATTAAATAATATTGAAAGCATTTAATGTGAATTTTAACTTTTGATTTGTATCTATAGAACTATATACAAACAATAAAAAATGTGATAAACTATATAACATTTTTAACTCTTTGCTAAAAATATCAAGTGTAAAATACGTTATAGTTATATCTATGGTAGGAGAAAAACATCTTACATGTGCAACACTTTCAGCAAGACATTCCTGCTTCCAGGCTATACCAAAGGATTGGTTGCGGATAATAATTATTAATATTATTGTAAAAACTTTGCAAAATTAATATTATTAAAAAACTAACGTATTTTATATTAACATGCATGGAATATACAAATACTGATGGAACTTGCGTTAATAAGTATTAGTTACTAACGCGTATATAATAATGATTCTCATTATATGTACAGTTGCCATTTGCATATTCTGTACGACAAATAATAATTAAAATTTTTCAGAAATACATACGAACTTTTTACTTTAGTATAGTAACTTAGCTTACATGGCTTTCAGTTGAAACGGAATCGAAAGTCAATGGAACATCAAATAAAGCCGCAGAGCAGGATATCCCAGTTGCCAACGACTTGGACGATCCTGAAAATCGTGCACGTGGTAATTAGAACTTTAAAACATATCATTGCAAACGTTTAATTTTCACTTGCTGAAATGTTACAAATTATAAAAGTCGTGATGTCACGATATTCGTGTTCCTGTTATTACTTGTTCTTTTTACAAGTTTATTACAATTTACTTTTTATAAAATTTTAATTAGATTACTTTTTTATTTTATTATTACTACATATGTATTATTCTATTTCATGTGAAAAACTGGATTTTAAAACAATTGAAAAAGGACAATAAAACTAGCAATAATTTTTTTTAAATTTTTTTATCATTTATGTAGATAACAATGAAGATGACATACAAAGCACAGAAGAAACTATGCTACTTCCAGACAATTATGAAGAAGAAGAAAAAACGCAAGATGCCACAAAGAAACCTAGCGACAAAATTATATAGTATCACGCAATATAGTTTAGACATAAATAATGCAGTCTTGCAAAGCGCGAGCTACTTAGTGTTAGCTTACACTTACTTTAAAGTGTAGTTATAGATAAATATAAGTGATATTCTGATCGATCGCGAATAATGATCCTTTGACTATGATGCATCGTGTGAAATATTATGCTCAATTGTATCGTACGCACACACACACACACACGCACACGCACATATACTTAATTGTTCGTGATACAAATATTTTTTATACGTTACTATCTTAAAAATGTATACTTTTTAAATAGTTTTTTCTACAATACCGAAGATGAAACTACAAAATAATGTACGAATGTGCCAAAATAAGTTGGTCATTTTTTATATACATACGTTTGAGGCCATATGTGAAATCTCTATGTAATAAACGGATACTGTGATCATTGAAAGATCTGAAAATGAGTGCCAATAATTATTACATTAGCAATTTTTAGACATAAGACGTGCTGCAATAATTTTCTGATAAAGCATTTTGTATCACTTAAAGGAAATAGTGAAGCTGTATGCAATAAATTGTAAATGTTTTACATAAAAATATAAAAATGCGCAAAATTTTTAATCAAATAAATATACTTGTTTATTTTTCTTAGTTTTATTGCAGTCTTGGTCGATAGATAATGGGTAATAAATTTTGATACAAAAAGTATTATTGCGGCTTCCATCAAAGATAGACAGTTCAAGTTTGTAACAAATTTTTAATTATGAAAATTAGGCATGATATTAATTAATTATTTTAAAGTTTTATTTCTTTACATTCCTTATATCTTACTGTAAAATTATTTTATATCTATGATGTGAAATATATCAGTTTTGTATATCCTTGTTAGCACATATTCAAAATATACTCAGCTTACATAAAATTTCGTGATTTCATTGCAAAATCCCTACGATTTACACTTATATGATGTTTATTTGTACTATTGTGTAGTACAGCATCGAGTTTACTAAATACTTATTGAGTAAAAGATTACATGCGTTAGCTTGCCGTTCCTTTTTCTCAATATTTTATACATTATTAAAATTTGTTATGTAAATGAAATAAAAATATAACATCAAAGTGATCGTTGATTATCATATTGTCTTCGTAAATTATAAGTTATTGTTCTCTACATGCTTGTCACTATGTTTTCCATTATGTTCTCTTATTATGTACGAGATCCATAATTTGTATCGTATTATATTTGAGGCTTGTCTCTCTATTTGACAGCTAATTAATAAATGTCGTGATATATAAAATGACAACGTTACCTACATCTTTAATGACATGTAGCAATTTTTCTTTCTCACTAATTTTTTCTTTTTTATATATGGTGATGATGACTTTATTTCATTAATAGCTATTTCTGTTATTCATATTTTTAGTTCTAAGACAATAATTATAATATTCTTTTACTGATATGAACGTATGAATATTTCATGTTTTAATGTCGCATTATGTAAATTTCTCTAAACATGCAGTATATATATATTGGTACATTTATTTTAATCGATACGGTCATTCTTTACGAATTATATATTGCAAAATCATTATCATAAATGCTGCCAATAATACTTATATTTGCTGCTACAAATAGTCACACTTGCTGTTATTACTATAAAATAAATTATTAGTACATGTCGATGTCAATAACATAATATATATGTGTATTATATGTACATACATTATATATGTACTTGCAATAACTTGCAATAACTTGCAATATAACTGACTTCAACATAGAAAATGTTAAATTATACAAACATAATATTAAATAAATATAACAATTCATTTCTCATTTAACAATATGTCTATGTCTCGTTTAACATTATGGATACGTTCTGTTTTATGCATGATGCGCATAATGCATCATTTATCCTTGTTGTTCATTGAATGTTAAACAAGGATAAGTGATGTATTAGGCGCATAATGCGTGAAACGGAACGCACCCACTATGTAATAATACACATATATGCATATACATTCACAATATTGTAATATGTAACAAAACATTCGAGGATTATTATGGAAAATTGTGCGTTAATCGATGGGTTTTACCTATGATTAAAATAATATGTTAATATATTACAACGAAATATAAAATTTGACTAGGAAAAATTAAGTAACGACTAGATAATTAGTATGTGGATTTACGTCTTAATGATTGTTACGTACTAAAATGATTGTTATTTTACAAATTTTTCATCACTAGTTCATGACTAAAAAATAATTAATGACTGATCAGATTGATTTTTAAAAATTATATAAAATTATATGTATGTATTTGACAAGCGCTGCATAGGATATTTATTGTAAATATTAAACTGCACTCGAATGCTCTTTGAATTAGAGTATAATATTTATATATATATATATATATATGAGCTCCGATTAAAGCCTACATGATATTTTTTCTGAGCTTTTGTGTTTGTACAGAAATAATATAATATTTACTTTTATTGCCAGTTCAATTATTTATGTCTTTAGTAGACATATTTATCTGTTTCAATATAGATTTATTGTTCAATATATTTTAGAGATCGTAAAATTTATAATAATTAAGTTAATAATAATTAATAATACTAAATGTATAACAATTCTAAACTTTGCAACTTACTGCAACTTTTATATAGCTCTCATTCATAATTTGTAGCAGCATAGTCTTTGATATATATTTACATTGAATTAAATTAAAATAAATAAAATTCAATTATTTTATATATCCTTTTTAAAATTGCAGTTATTTATGTTGTAAAGCTTTTGCATAATATCTTGCATTTTTCTCTGCATTGCCAAGAATCACTTCTTGCTTTGCATTAACGTTTCATATACTTTTCTTTGGTCGCGTACGTTATGTAATATTAAACTAAAATTTGAACGTCATCTACTATCAGAAAACTATCAGGAAAATGATTCATTAGAGACTTGTGAAATATATTTACTTATTTAAAGTTAGTTGCCTTAGGTTCCGTTGTATTTATCGCCACTGATATTTTGTGAAACCTGACTTAAATAAACATTAACAGAGCCTTCGAGATAAATAAATGTCGCGAAAGAAATGGTCATTCTAGAAAACTGGAAGTCACAAGTATATGCTGTATCCTGTATCTTCTACAGGAAATGTAAATCTACTGTGTATCATGCTGTATGTTTCTTAAATTGAGCAGCACGAATGATTAATTCGAGATCTCAGGTCTAAGATGAGTACAAAGTGTGCGTTCCAGCCCGTTTGACAATTTCACTTTGCTCTATATTGAAAATACGCCCTGGGGTCAATGATAAGGCAGTGAAATTGTTAGTGAATTCGTCAGTCTCTAAACAAGGGTAACTATGCATCGTAAATTATAAAAAAATTATGGGTAATATCTATTTCGTTGTGATCTGCTACGATATCACTCCCGTCATTGCTATCGTATGTCGGTTCAATGATCTTTCTAAAGAACTCATTATAAAAAACCAATTTTATGGAGCACGATGGGAGGCGTGTCTCCTCCGTCGGAAAATGAAGGCGAATATCGAGCGAATTCGCCACCAACGGCTGCGCTTGCGATGTAAATTGCGGGATCTGTCCTTAGCGCGAATTTGCCTGATCAACGAGAAAAATGCATCGTCTATGAATTGTCTGAGAGCGGCGGATGTCTCGTAAAACGGACAACCGAGCTCCTCCGCCAGCGCCTTGCCTTCCTCCGTGGTCACCTAAAATAGGCGCCGAGAGTTCAATGTATGCGAGAAATCAATATTTCATTGTTCTTGCACGCCACGTGTACCGATATGTATTCGCAATTTCTAATATCGGATATATCACGGTCAACTCAACAGCATCTGATGTACCTTTCGATGATGCTGTAGATCAAACTTATTGCCGACCAGCACCAAAGGAATGTTCTCGTTGGCGCGCACACGTGATATTAGTTTCCTGTACTCCATTGTCTCTTGGAAGCTATGCCTATCCGTTACCGAGTAACATATCATGAAGCCTTCGCCGCATCGCATGTATTGCTCACGCATTGCTGTGAATTCCACCTGTATACAATAGTATAGACAGAGTCAGGATCCGTTCCCATTTGTTATACGAGAAATGAGAATGAATGAAGAACACATGTCAATATATCGTATAATGTTGTAACCATTGTAATACGTATGAGTCTCGAACCTGTCCGGCTGTGTCCAAAATATCAAGGAGAGCTGCCTCGCCGTCGATTACCACTTGTGTCTGATATGAATCCTCTATGAATAAAAGAAAAATTATTGTTCTCTTCACATTAATCTCGAAAACTCAAATGTAGGCGTCAAATCTCTCGGACTCTGTACATATGCATCTATAGTTTGCTTTCTAACTAATAATCACGCCTGTACAGGAGAGTTAACAATTAAGTTCCAGTGTTCTTTGCATACAACGCAACTTACCTATCGTAGGGTCGTGATAGTCCAGGAACCTGTGACTGACAAACTGCAAAGTGACAGCTGAAATGCAAGACACGTAATCATTACAATAGCATACACACTCAAACGTTTGAAACAGTCAGATACTCCAATAGTCCAATAAATCAATCAGATGACGGGTACCTGATTTGCCAACGCCGCCGTCGCCCAACACCACGATCTTGTACACCCTAGGTTTGCTCCTAGCGGACTGCGTTACCACCGGCACGTCGTCCTTGCCGTTGCAGGCGACGTTTTTGTCCTGTGGGATGCCAGCCGCCGTCGTCGCCGCGGTCATCGTGGCGGCTGGTCGTCCGTGCATACCGGCGTGGCGTGTGTGTACGTACGTGCGTACGCACTCGACACACTTACTCTACGACGAGACAGCCGCGGCGACTGGAGCTGGAGGCACACTTGACCGCGCCGTATCGGAGCGCGACCGATTCAACGGACACACCCGTGTTGTTGCCGGCGGCTGCTGTGCGACGGACGTCGTAAACGACGTCGTGACTCATGTTTAACGCGCGGGAGAAGCACGTTGAGATTCAGGTCTTCGTGGTGCCGCGACTGCCGCGTAGCATGACTCGTCGTCGAGCGGCCGGGAGACGGGACTGACGGGAGTGCCGGGGCGCGCACTGATCAGCACTGATGCCACTGATCATCGCTGCGCGAGCCGAACTGCCCAACTCCGAACAGTCCGAACTTGACAGATTCGCGGATCCGAACGTGACAGTCACGGGATCGAAAACACGCATGTGCGTTCCGACATAGTTCTAAAAGCGCTGGATGCTTGTCGTTTATAAATTACGATACGTTAAATTACGAATAAAGCACTAAAGTTTATAAATTACGATCGCATTAACTATTAAAAAAGTTGAACTATAGTCTACATTACTTCATGTTTAATTTAATAAACTATAATTACTGCATATTTTTTAATAAACATGTAATAACGTGTCAAATATTTCTGTCAATTATAAAATGAATTAGGGATGAGAGAGCTAAAGAATACATTCATGAAATTGTATCAAATAGTAATATTAAATGATATATGTTTGCTTGCAGGATTCCAATATGAATGAATTGCAGCAAAAGGTGACACCTCATCGAGATTTCTTCGCTTGCGAGTTTTTACTATATCCTTGGGAGTACCTGGACCTACGATCATACCCCCATGCACGATTGGTGCAAACACCGTTCCAGGTAGTGGTGGCCAATACCAAATCACGGTGAGCGCGAGTATACTCGACAAGGACGGCATTGTATGGAAGTGTGGTCCACGTTCCACTCTCCCTCTTCGAGTACATGAGGAGCTTGCGAAGAGGAAGTTACCTTGAGGATACGCACTCTGTGGCACGATATAGATAATATATTTTTTATATTTTTAGTGAAATAAATTTTTTAATAAAATCGAATTTCAATAAATTCACATGTGACATGTCTCATGACTTCGCTTTTAATTTTAATGGCCACATTATGCGTTTGTATTAATAATAATACTAATATGTATTGATAATAATAATAATAATATAAGTACGCTGATGTAACATGTTGCAAACCTATTTTTCTTGATTTATTTAATTCTTTGTTCAGAGAAGATCCTATTTTAAAATAAAAGTTGACGCGCATTTGAGTAACTTAAAAATGCTCTCTCATGTACGTATTCTCTGCTTTACTTGCATTCAAAACCGTAATACCTCTTTTGTGTATTCTTCTCTGTTTTTCTCCCTCTAACGTAATAATGTATGCGTAAAGGAATAAAAGGGAAGGTGAAGAAAATATGAGTAATGCCGGGATCACACAACAATGCACAGAACGCGTTTATTAAAAATGATAAAGTAGGATCGAACAACTTCACATGCAAAGATTCAACCACTTTAAAAACGCGAGTATATCAAATAAAGTGTATCAGTAAGAGAATTTAAATTTTCAAGAATTTTATAATTGGATAGAAAAACACTAATTAACTTTCATTATTTAACTAAGATCTTAAGATGTCGAAATCTACATATTTAGGGATCCAAAATTAAATATATATTTACTTGTCCAAAAATCTACAAGAATTAAAAAATGGCGTAGTCATAAAAAAACGCAAACTGTATGATATACTATTCAAACATGATATTCGTAATATTAACACTGTACAGCTAAACTTCTACATATTTTAAAAATATACCTATAATGTTATTCTGAGATAACATGACTAGTACCAGACTCTGCCACTGAGTCATATTCGAGCGTGCTTGCTCTTTTTGGTAATACTGCTCGCTACTTCCATTGAAACATACAATTCGATATATAATGCATAATGTTAATAATTAATTAAAATAAAATGCGAGAAATATTTCTTATTTAACCAAACAGTCGAATCAATTTAAACGCAATCACATTAACAAATACAAAAATCTGATCTTCCTCTCACGGACGCAGAAGGATTCGATGCCGGTTTCTGAACAAATGGCAAACGTACAGCTAATGGCTCGGAACACATAGCATTAGCATTTTCACGATTTTCGCCAGCGTTTGGTCATCTTTTTCATCCTGATTACACTGATTATTGTGAACATAACGACTCGAAAACGTATCTTCTTATTCTTAGCACGCCTTCGTACGTAAGAACGTTGGTCGCGAGTCAATTGCGCGATTAACTGTAGCGGTTTTTCACAATTTTGTTGTTCTCTAATGAAGCACAGCATGTATTTTTTCTGTATCGTGAGAGAACCACGTTTACTTCTTTGTTTTTCGTAATCTTCACGGGTTCGGTTAATAGTTTGCTCCAGGGAATGACATTTCGTCGTAGCTTCTAGCAACTGCAATTCCAAACTAGATGTTGTTTTCTGAGCGAAAGGCGCGCTCTGTTTGTGCTGGTCCTACAAAATCTCCTGTTTTGCTTTCATTTGCTTCAACACGGACGAATTGACGTTGAAGTGCTCTGAACTTAACTTGTGCTTACTCAATTCCTCCTAAAACACAAAGAGCTATTCTGTAACCATTTTCACCTCGCATATATTATTTATACATTTGCTCACTTTACTTACTTGTAAATGGTTAATTTGCTCCTTTAGATGTCTGTTCTCGCTACCAGATTTGATAGCATCCAGCTCCTGAACTGATGCGGTTATCACGGTTTCTAGTTGATTTATTTGCATTTTCAAGGACTCCTCCTTTTCCATCTCAGCTTGTAGATACTGCTCTAAATCAGTAATAATCCGCAAGACCCATGTTTTATCCACCACAGCCTCCTCCAACTCCTTCTGCGACTTCTTCGCTTCGGTGTCAGACATTAATGACGACTGCTTTGTGCGACAAACAGAAAACTAAACCAGAGTGCAGAAAAAACATTGTGTTAATACAATTAGTCGTGATGCGTGACACTAATTGCTGGCGATACAATTAATTTCCAACTGCACTATTATTTTATTTTACTATAGATAGAGCATAAAGTCTAAAATAAAAGGATTATTGAATTGTTATGATTAATTTCTTACTAGAGAATATTATTTTTCTAATGATTGTAAATTTATACACAAAAATTTATTTTTATCTTTATTCCTCTTAAAATATTTAAAGCATTGATCTCACTAATTTTATACAGCGATTTATACAATTGCTTCATACATATGTGGGATCTATATTCTGGAAACATCGAGAGCGCTCTATCACGTGATATACAGGTGACATGCCTCGACCGCGTGTGTGTGCCTGCCGGGCCTGTCGAAAGTACGGGTCGGAGCGGCAGTCGTAAAATTCCCGTTTATTTATTTATTTATTTTTTTTACAAAAAGATTTTTCATTGAGTAAACACGATATGCTTTTTATAATCACCCGCTGTGGTTAGCTTTAGGATTTCTCAATTAATCCTTAATTAATTGTCAATTGATGAAAGATATTCATATATGCTGAGCATTGCAAAACACTGCCTTAAATACGTCGGAACTTTTCTGCGATATCTATAATATAATACCGGAGTTGTTGAAGTAAAACTTTAGATGTTGAAGTAAAACAAAGTAAAATAATAATTATTTCAAAATGTTAAAGCAGGAATATAATTTAATGTTAAAAATTACTTAATATTAGAAAGTAAAGCATCTAAAATATGAAAAATAAAAAAATCTTATTTTTTTAAAGAATTTTATGTATAAGCCAAATATTGTATATTCGAATATCCATTTAATTAAAAATATGTGTGACAATAAAGTTAGAGAGTTACGAAAAATTCTAGCTTTAACAAATTTTGGCAATTATAAAATAAGCAATAAAATAAAAAATAATACTTCTATGACGGAAAAGGCATGTCCAATCGTAGTGACATGACACATTTAGATATCTACAATACAGCATGCAAGGCAATTATTATATTTTTCAATAATATGCAATAAACAAACGTGGTAATTATATATGTTAAATAAAAAACATGTATAATTTTTCCTCACCTGGTCGCGCCGAGCTTTGGTTAAATCTGCTTTGAGAGTGTCAACTTCCTCAACCAACAGTCTTTCCGTTTCCATCTTCTCCTCAAGCTTTCGCCTTGTCATCTGATGTTCTATACTATCCTCAACGGACTTATACAAAGTTTCCCCAAGAACTTTACTGAGAATGCTGACGCTCAGGGTTTTGCCCTGACTGTTCAGGGACGTGATATACTTCGAAGTCATCTCTTTTAACTGTGCTTTGAGCAGCGTGATCTGTTCATTTAACAAGTCCTTCTCCTTCTGGAAATGCAAGTTTTGCATACGTCGTTCATTTTCGGCCTCGAATTTCAACTCGTCGACTTTCATTTTGTAAAATTGAACTTCCGACTGCGCGACCTTCGATGACTCGGCCGTGTTTACTAATTTTCGAGACTTTTCGACGGTTTTCTTATAATGAGCTAACTGCGTCTGAAGGACAGACAATTCCTTAGCATGCCTGCTCTCCAAATCTGACAATTCCTTGTTTAAACGATCGCTCAACATTTTGCACTCACCGTGCTTGGCTTGGTTTTTCGAAGTTAATTCCTACGAATACAATATTCGAATAAAAAATCAATAGCCACGACCTTTTTCTTTAAAAACATGAAATTAATAAACTAAAGGCAGGCTCGTATTTGCAAGAGCATAGTGGAAAGATCGTGCGATAATAAATGTGTGAGCAGAAAATAATTGTTCGGGCGCGCACTGAGCGTGACGCCGAACGAACTGCCGGATCCGTCCAGAGAAGACGCGAGATATCACGTACGGCTCCGCTTTGTTTTTCACCCGGAGGTCACACTTTGAAATCGGTGACCGGTAATGTTGACGAGCACGACTGACTAACGAAGGCGACGGGCAAAGTCCGTCGATCCGAAGTACCGCAGAAATGAAAGTACAGCGTTTATAATTTAATAAACTTTATTCGGTTATTAATGATCCGGAATTGAATTTCGCAAGGCCGAGACACTTGGAACGGAGGCACCAGCGGCCCAGTTGTCGTCCTTCCGGGGATGGCGAGCTGATTTCCTTCGAAATCCTTGATTCGAATCTGATCGCGAGTAGCACCCTTAATGGTTCGTTCGCGTGGAGTAGCGCGCCCAGCGCGAGAGAACGAAAGAGTTGTGGGATGCGCGCACAGCGCGATAGACCGGAGAGCCCGGCGCACGGACTTTTTCTGACCGTCGTTTCGCGGACTCGATTTCGCTGAAGATCGCTTAATTTTCCGTGTGTACGCTCGCAAGGTGTTCGGACGACTCTGCCCCGAGAGCCTTTTCGGAAACGGTCGTCTGGCGGGGATTCACGCTGGTAAACGCTCTAATTGGCGCTTGTCGAATTTAGGCGCGTGTCATTGGTTCCGAGCATCTCAGCGTTTCCTAACTTATAGGTCATCATGACAACTACGTTTATTTCGCGCGATAAACAAAACTTGCTTCCAACGAAATGATCGAGCAATACATGGAACGGAAAGATACAAATTTAACGAGTAAAGCGATGGAATCCCCAACAATAATATTACAACATAAAATATGATTTACTATCATCTGCACAGAATCTTCTTCAACCAATTAATATATAATAATATAAAAAGGAAGACTGTACAGTTCGAAACTTTCCGCTTTGATGAAATAATAATAAAAAATTATATTTTAAAGGTAAAGGAAAATTATATTCTAAAGGTAAAAGGTAAAATCTTTACCATTTCTCTGCCGGGCTCCCGCGAGCGTCTTCCACGCTCGTCCTCGTCCTGCGTTGCGCTCATCTCGACTGATCTCGACGGAGCTCGCGATTCGCGAGTCGGCGTGCACGTGCGTGAAGGGCAGTGAAGAGTGCAAAACAAAGTAGTCGTCAGCGACGTCAGCCACGCGTTCAACGCGTTTAATTGGTGGACAGGTGGACGCCCCCAGAAGCTCCCTCGCCTCGATCAAACGGAGCATTCGGAGCAAAGCGCGGGTACATTTAAAATGTAAAATAAAACGCTTGCAGCATATAAAGCGCGACAAAAGATCCAAGATCCGTTTTATAAGCAGAGTTGCGTGTGTTCGCGATATATTCCATTTTTCCTTCACGCTATTCACGAATTTCGCATAAATTGCTTTATGGGGGGGGGGGGGGGGGAGGTACTCACGTTATGTGTTAACGGTACAGACTGGACAGTATGTGTTTAAGGGTTAAATATTTATATATTTGTACACAATAATTCTGTAAGATATTGATATTCTATATTTTTATAAATAATGAGTCACTCACATGAGTAAGATTTCATGTCACATCGATTATAAAAATATGTATTGTATAAACAAAACCCAAACTTCAAAGCATAATGTACATAAATTCAAGTTATGTAAATAGTTGCCTTAGATAAAATATTTATCACAGACGGAGTCGAAAGCTATAATACAAATCGGAAGAAAATATCAATTCGGACGCCAGTCTTACGAGATAAATATATCTAGCTACATTCTTCGTATGATAACCACTTGCATACCTATTACTTTTTCCCTTGATTAGTATTCTCAGTTTCGTTTTATATTATAGTCTTAGTTACGAAACAATATAGGAAGAAAACTTAGTTATTGATTTGCATGAATAAACACTGGTGCAATCGGTCCTTATAATATATTATCATATAATTATATATTATGCATATTTATGTGTATGCATGTATGTACAGCTTTCCTATAGTATCGGAAGAGATAACGAATAATTAAAGTCCAAACTTAATTGCAGCTGACAATTGAACTGACGTTTACATAGTTTCAAAATTTTATATTCCAATAGATCATATTCTTGCTCAGAAAGGATACCTATGTAAAATTTGATCAGATAAAATACGATCAGATCTATTCTTAATAATTTAATTATAATGTATAATATATAAATATATAATTATAATAAATTATTTTAAAATGTAACATCAAAAATACTAATGCAAACGTGCAATTCAATCAATTAGATCAGATGCAACAAAATTCTTTATAAATAAAGACAGCAATAAAAAAGAAAAGTAGAAAATCTGAGCGACGTGATGTGTTTACGTGATGTTTCGTAGTGGTACTGGAAAATCTCTAATTACAAATCGGTAGTACGTTATCTCATCATTCTGCGAAATCTGTCTAATTCAAAAATACTTTCTGATAACCTGCAAAAATTCATTACACGTTGTTAATAAATTGAAGAACTTTCATTTTATTATATAAAAATTAGAAATATTAAGTATCTACCTTCCGAAAGCATTGACCAAAGCAACAATTTCACTTCTTTCTAGGAAGAATAACTTTCGATTAAGGTTATTAAGCGTTGGTTCCCATTTATCAAATTTTCCTGAGAATAATATCTTTAACGCAGTGCCCAGACCATGGATTTGCAATTTACCCCATAGTTTACACTTGTCACATCCTACGCAATCCATGATACGTGAAATATTTATAAAATGTTGTCTAAATTCTTCCTTCAGCAATCGTGCCTCTGCTCCACCGGTAAACATAACCGTTTCGTTAAAATGAACCGGGAATGATCTAGAATACAGATTGCACGAATAATTTAGAATTATTTAAGATACATTTTAAGATACATGAAATATCATAGAATACTTACTTAACAACATTTAGAATATCGTTCATAGCCAATCTTGTATCTTCGTCATCCATTTCGTTACCTGTATAGTATTCTTCTCTTTCCAAGTAAGGCGCAGCTTTGGCTAGAGCTCGCAATTGAAGTAAATAAATGAAATATAGATTTTTCAGCCAATTTGGACCTTCGCCACCTGTTGTTTCAGGAGAAAATCTTCTTTGCAACTCATCCAAGTTGGGACCCCATTGATTGTTAGGTGACACTTGTAAACTGTCTTGTGGGACCAGCAAATACTTTGAACACAAATGGATGTTGATACTGGCATGTAAACCGGATATAACTCGGTAAAAAACTCGTTTTTCTAAACACATTCCTGAAACAATATATTCTTGTTAGGAACAAAAATAAGAATTTAATAATGCTTGATTTAATGTTAAATGTATAATTATTCAATTTTTACTATCCAATTTTAAAGTAAATTAAAATCATATTTTATGTAAGCAATTTAAAAACATAGTCTTAAGTTACAACAAATAAGCAAGTAAAAATCTATGCAGACATCATATGAAAAAATATATATGATATTTACTTATTCCATAGGTTTACATGAAGTTGAAGAAGAATGGAATTGATGAAGTGCATGACTTACCATTCATCTTAGAAGATTGTATAAAAATGTGAGGTGAGTTTTCAGGCCTATGAAAAAAGAAATAAACTGGTATATAGACTCAAATAAAATTGACACGACAAAAAAACACAAGTAACGTTTGATGTAATTATAATTATATACCTAAAACAATTTTCCATATAAATACTCCGCCATATTCTATGTGCACTGGTACCCTTGTATCCCGTATATCTTTCAGGATTAAGTAAAAGATCCACGTATTCTCCAGGACTAGATTCTTTTACGCAGAAATTATCTTGGGCATCGTCATGCTGTTGCCATCGTTCAAATTCTTTATAGTTCTCCGAACTGTAATCAGATTTATGCTTTATCTTCAACTTTTTACTTGGCATTAATGTATATCCTGCTAATTACCTAATTGTCGTGTTCAGGAAACCAAGATCTATATTATGATCTTTTGCACTGTGCCTACAGTCATTAATTTGCGCATCGGCTCTATATTTATCTACTGGATTTTCGTTAAAATGGGTATCTCTTGGAATATCTCCCTTCAAACCTTCAGGTATATCGTCCTACAATAAATTATAGAAGATAGAAAGGAAACAAATGTGATGATGCTTATTTAAAATAACATTTAATATAAAAAATGCTTACATCTTGGCAGGGTAGCACGTGACAGTAGCGTATAGCGCATTTGCTGTCATCTGCCCAGAACGGACAATCCTGTTTCAAGTTCACTTTGTAAAATCTAAAATAATCTCTGACTAGAAGACTTTGAATTCTCGGATATATTCTCATATTATTAAAATGGTCCACGGTATCGACGTTGCAAGCACAGTCATCCACAGAACCTTTCAGCTGTAATTTTAATAATTTTCTATATAATAAATATAGTATGTATAAAAATATAACAATTACATTAAAACATTTTAACTAAGATATAATCTTTTCAGTATAAGTAAATTATTTAATTAGAAAGCTATAGATAAATAAAGAGATAATATAATCTCTAAAACTTTCTCTCCAAGTATGTAAAAGCAAAATCGCAAAACATAAATTTGGATCTTAGGAAATAATGTCAAGAATGACGTTCGATACCTTGCAGAAACATTGATCATCTTTCCTGGAGTTACTCCCGAAATAATTTCCGCCCACTTGCAAGTGGAAAAGCAAGATCGCCAGGAGCAGCCGATAGAACATTCTTCCACAAGTCTCGGGATTCATTTCAGCATGGAAAAGCCGCTGACGCGACTGGCCTGTCGCGTCATTAATCAGACCGTGATAAAAGGCGCAAAGACGGCGCAAACGACAGCGCGGCTGGAGGTTCGCTCAGGCTCGGTTCGCCGTTCTCGAGTCACATCAGTGTCGTCGGTACGCCTACGTGCTGAGTGGAGCGTAAACATCTGATGATTCGATCGGATACAAAACAATCTCGCACGTACAACAAGATTACGCGCGATTTGAGAATCTCGTGTATCTCGACCCCCGACTGAGAAAGAATACGATAACTGCAAAAAAAAACCCGCGTAATACGCACGTGCGAAAAAAACCGTCTTATTCCCGTGGACGCGGCAATATTTTAGGATCTCGGGCTGTCTGTCGTCTCTCGTTACTCGTTACGTCTGCAGCGGGTAATGTGACATTTGCTTTGCACATATGACATGTATATGTACGCACGCGTGCATACACGATACACTTGCGAGATACGTGGAGCACGGATGCACTACGTGGGATAGGTTGATTCGCGCGAGATAACACGCGTAGAGCTATCCCTACTTTCACTCTGACTTGCTCTGACTCTCCGAAAGTCCGAACGCTGAGTCGCTGACTAGATTCAATACTTTTCCACGTTGGAGAGAAAAAGAGGATAGGTGAACGGTGCAACAAGTTCAGTTAAAAAGAACAGACCTATTACTACGTTTACGCGAGCGTTACTTCTGTAGTAACTTACGATAATTCCTTCGCGTAAACGGAATTTTCCTTTGCGTAAACGGGATTTTGTAGTAACTTACGATAATTTGCTCCGCGTAAACGAGTGAATTATCGTAAGTTACTACAGAAGTAACGCTCGCGTAAACGTAGTATATGATTGGTTATCTACTTACTCGCGCACGCGCAACGAGCAAACACCGTCATAAATTCGATAGGTCATAAGAATTCTGACTTATTGGCCGCTGGGTCTTTAATAATTATATTGTATAATTTTTATTTGTTTTTTTTTCACCAAACTAATATAACAACGTATCTGTTATAATACATATTGAACAATTTATTGCTTCGTCGACGTCGTATTATTTTTTTGCAATATTCTGTATAATAAAATTGAAACACACAACATCGAGCAATAATAATTTTAGAAGAATTAAACACTCATAAAACGACTTAACCATATGCGTTTAGTTTTTAATTTTTATTATCAAATATAGTTTTAATTTATTATTATCAACCATTTCGTGCTTCAATGCAAGTGTAAATATAAAACTTGTATCTAGATAATCATGTATCGTGATTGTTGGCTCAAAATATGTTTTCTTATTAATTGAACGCTGCGCGAGCTGTTATTAATTTTTAATTTTATGCGTTTTTATATCAAATTATATAGTTTTCTAGAATTCAAAATCGTGATGCCGTTAGGCCGGCGCGCATGCGCGAGGAAAGCGTCTCTTCCAGCACCATCGGATCGTACCATTTATAACTAATGTAAACACGTGCTGTGTTATTCGAAGTAGACGCACAACGCGGTTTCTCCACGAGAAAAATTAACAGGAAATCGCAAGTACGACGCATTCGATATGACTGAATAATGGCATGATAATAAAAAGAAGGATTTACGGATTTCGAACGATCTTGTTATGCTCGTATGCTGAAACTCGTCACGTTCGTATGGTCGTTTCTGCGGTTCGCTAAAATTTACTCCGATGCTTCTAAAATTTATACGCTGAGGGTGGACTTTAATGCGAGTAAAGGAAATTACAAATTGGTTCTACTGAAAATATTTGGCATCTGTCACTTGGATAAAATGAGACGAGCATGATTATGTGATACAAGAGAGTTGTGTCTTTGGAGTAGAAGAGGGTTGTTTTAATACTATCGCGAGTTCTTCGACGAATGATGAATAACGACTGATTTATCACATATTTATCTATTACACGTGTGAAGATATATATTTAAAATAGATATAAAAACAATATATATTTACATATACACAGAAGCAAGAAATCTTTACAGAAATGGAAGCACCTTGGTTTCCTCGTGTAATTGCTCATCACCCGTATGTTATTTTACTGGTCGTTTTTACATTTTCTTCGATATGCCTGATTATTCCGCTTACAACCAAAAGGTGTCCAGATTTTTCCGACCCACAAATGGTACGTAGAAGCATGAATCTACTTGTAAGAGTTAAAGGAAAATTCTGTGCAATTGATATTTCAAACACGGAATATGTATACCGTAGGGTTTTGAGGCAAGAGGCACAGTTTTAGCGCAAAGATTGACAGCTTGGAACCATTTAATAGAAGCTACAAAACCAAGGGGAGAACTTACCGATAATCCTTTAGAATATCATCAGTATATGCGTGAATCAACTCAACAGGTACATACATGATAATATTTTTTTCTTTCAGCTATCCTATATTCTTATTTTCAATTATTCTTATTCTCAGGTATATATTTTGTTTATGTTTATGTAATCAGCTTGATTTAGTAATATTGGTGTGTGTTGAATAAGTAGCAAAGTGTATTATTAAACTTTTTCTTGATTTTACAGCCTAGTGCAAATATGCAAAATCATAGCTGGCCTACTCAGGGTATTCTTAGAAAAAAGCCAAAAGGTAAAAATAAACGAAAGGGAAAGAAACATCAGAAAGTGTTAAATAACACAGACTATGTAGAATCAAGTGACGAGGAGAAAGATACATGGAAAGAATTACTACAATTAAAAGATAAGCATAACACAGATATAGAGGATGAAAAGACTCAAGAGAAAGATCATCTAGATAGTGATAATTTTTTCTGCAATTTGCCAAGTTCTTCGTACGCTCGTGTTGTGATCACCGTAGATTCGGAGGATAAAAATAATTTGTGGTCAATGGATGGTATATTAGCTCAATGTCACATTGATGGCGTACTTCGTGGAAATGTTCACTTTCCATCTTTGTGTCAGACGAAAATCGAGCGCAACGGTGTGGAAAGTCATAAATGTTGTAGAAGTTGGTCACCAGCTAACTATGTGGCACTCTTATCCAATCGCAGTTCTTGTTTGGGAGTAACGGAGAACGATCTGAGCAGAGTGAAGACACTTTTGCAAAAATGCGCTAAATATTATCATGACCGTCAGTTGTTGCCTAACTGTGCAGAAGACTTTAATTGCCAAAAACACGTGCCAGTCGAATGCTATATGAGAAATGCAGTTTACCATCTACTACACTATCTTTTGGATGTTAATTTTATTCCGAGCTCTGATAAGGAAGTACGTCTTGTTTTAATATCATCTTGTTTTAACACAAAAAGGTATACTTATTGATTCTAATAATCGGACATTGATCGGATTGTTACAGAAGACAGATCTCAACAGCAAACAAAATTCGACGTTGCATTCTGCCATGTTATTTCTTCCAATTGCGGCAAGCTCTGCGACTTTAGATTTTTACAAAGAAATAGACAATGATGATTTAGTGTACGGAAACTTCCGTGTTCAAGGCATGCAACTTGGCCTAAAAAGTACACTGTTTGATCGATTGTTATTGTCTGATTCGAGTTTGGTACTCGGCGGTTTTATCTTTGTTACCCTGTGTATTTGGGCATATACTGGTTCTATAGTCGTGACTACAGCAACAATTTTTGCAGTATTGTTTAGTCTTGGTATTTCATATGCAATATATACTCTCGTCTTGCATATTGAGTTTTTTCCTTTCATGAATGTACTGGCCATTGTCGTAGCTGTAGGTCAGTATTCTGGCATATCAAAATAATTATAAGCAAAATATAAAGATGATATAAGTATGTACATTATTACAACAAAATCTCTTTACAGGCATTGGAGCAGATGATGCATTTATTTATTGCAAAATTTGGGAATCTAAAAAACAAAAGAAACTTTCTAATGGCGGATTAGTACGTTTGGTACAGGAAACAATGAAACATGCTTTTCCATCTATGTTTGTTACGTCTCTTACTACAGCAGTAGCTTTTTTCGCATCAATTGTTAGTAACGTGACTGCTATCAATTGTTTCAGGTACTAATTTTATTGTATATATGGCATTCTTCTATTCTATGTTTAAATGTTCTTAACTTTTGTATATCATTGATAAATTTTGTACAGTTTGTTTTCAGGAATGACAGTTATCGCTAATTTCTTCTTGATGGTCACATGGTTACCTGCGTGTGTGGTCATATCAGAGCATTGTAAATTATCTACTTTATCACCTGTCAATTTTATTACCAGAAAAATTATTCGTCCCCTACGATCTTTGGGAGATAAAGTAACAGTAGGATTCACCACCTTTCTTACTGGATTAGTGCTTCGTTTACGATGGTTTTGGTTGCTAAGTTTGGGGATTATAGCAATAGCGTCCAGTAGTGTCGTCTTCCATTATCCGGGTTTACAACTGCCAGATTATATGGATTTTCAATTATTCCATGATGCACATCCATTTGAACGATATGATCTAGTATACTCGCGGAGATTCTGGTTTGAACGATATGAAATGGTGCCTATATTTCACTTATTTACATTTTCAAGATCTATCTACATCCCAATGTATATATTGTATATAACATACTTGATTCGTGCAGGTTGGTGGAGATGGTGAACTTCTTCCATTGAGATTTGTATGGGGCATACAACCAGTTGACAATGGTGATTACCTTAACCCTACTAAAAGGGGGATACTAGATTATGATGAAACTTTTGATATTTCTAGTCCAAAGTCTCAATTATGGCTTGAACAATTTTGCCAAAATTTACGGAAGCAACCTTTTTATCACCATACCATAGGACCTATGTTATCTAACTGCTTCATCGAACCATTACGTAGATGGATGAAAAGGCGTTGTAAGGATCCTGTCGATCCTCACATTGACTATTTTCCTTGTTGTGAAAACAGTAAATTTCCTTATAAACCTGATGTTTTGGAACAATGTGCAGCTGAAGCTAGCGTGAGATTACATCGTACGCCTTATTTGTGGATTCGGGATAATCCACTTTATGCAGGTCCAAAATTTGTTAAAGAACCATTGTTCGCGCAAGCACCAAATGATACGCTTGCGATTAAAACAACGCCTAAAATTAAAGCCCTTGTTGTCGAATACGATAGCACATATGCATATAGTCTTTCATTTGGAAACATGGATAAATTTTTTCATCAGGCAAGTACTATTTACTCAATAACAATTACACGTGCATTAATAATGGTTGCAGAAATTTGAATCTTTGAAGCAAACTTTAATCCTCGAATTTAATCAGGTTGAAAGTTGGATGCAGAATCAATTACGAACTGCACCTAAAGGGATGAGAGGTGGATGGTTTATCAGCCATCTAGAATTTTATGAGCTCCAACGTACATTGTATCAAGGAACCATATGGGCAATGGGACTGTCGCTAACTTTGGCTCTAATAGTTTTAGCGCTAGTGACATTAAATCCTCTTATCAGCCTATATGCAATTGTAGCTATTGGTGCTGTAATAATCGTTACCGTTGCAATACTCATTCTTCTTGGGTGGACGCTCAATATTCTAGAAAGTGTTGCAATAACTACAACCATTGGTAAATAACAATAAAAAGACGAATTTAAATTATCTATGAAATTGATAATATTTTTGGACATATTTTGTTCCATTAGGTCTTGCTGTAGACTTCAGCTTACATTACGCTGTGAGTTATAAAGCATGTACCTCTGAAAAGAAAATAGACCGAGTAAAAACTGCACTGCAGCAGATGGGTGGTCCTACTCTTATGGCAGCAATTACTAGTGGAGCTGCGGGCGCTCTAATGTTACCTTCTCATGTACTAGCATATATACAAATCGGTGTCTTTTTATTACTCGTTATGAGTATAAGTTGGATATATGCGACCTTATTTTTATGCTCGATGTTAGCAATTATAGGACCATCTTCACGCTTTGCTCAGTTTGAATATCCCAGGTAATGAGTTTTTATCATGCAAGGTTTATAACAAATACATTTTAGATTAAAACGATTAAGTATTACGAGATATAAATTATGGTATCAATGGTTAATTTATATTTTTTACAGATTGAAAATATTATCAATTTGTTTTCATAAATATGAGGATAGTGGTGCCGTTGAAGCCGACAAAGATAACAATCGAGCGAAGAAAACTTATAAAGGACGAGGAATGCTTTCAGAATCAACTCTAAGCACATCTAGCTCCGTATGTCAATTTCATTGTAGTGAATTGGAAACTCTTGCAGCGAGACCTCCATCGCCATCATTACCACCATCTCCATTATCAACATTACTTCGTTAAAATAATTATTATTTAATTATCAATTATATATGTCATTATCCAGAAATCTCAATTTGCGATCTCATTAATTGTGTATTTTTTAAGTATAGCTGTATGTTTAAAATAATTTATATGTCACTCTGTGCGTAGGTGTAATATCGTATAATTAATGTGACTGTTGGCTGTGTTCAAATAGTTTTAAGGTCATTACTCACAATCAGATGTTGTCTATCATTTGTTACATATATCTACAGTACCTACAGATACATATGTATAATATGTTACACATATGTACAGTACACACACGCAAACGCAAATACACACACACCAACACGTACAGAGGGCTTCCTAATTAGTAGTACAGATATATGTACAATACGATATGTGCAATCAAAAGCATTAATGTCGTTTAGTGTGTTTACACTTGGCAGTCAATTTCTTTGTAATATTTACGACGTGTATCTTTTCATTTACATAGTTAACAGTATATAGTTAAATTACTTTATTCTGCGATAAACATAAAAGACAGCGAATTGCAATGAAGACTGTGAATGCAAACGCACTGAATAATATCAATGCTCTCAATTGTGCATATGTGTTTATGGCTATGGAAAATTAAATGTTAACTTAAACTATAACTAATAAATATAACATCTCTTTTATATTTCATAAGTTCTAGTTATGAATTTTTGAAGACGTGTTATATGATATATATATATATGAATGTTACTAATGTGACAAATAATGTTGGTTATATGGATTTAGAATTTCAATTGTGGTTGACATGTTTTTTCATTAAAACACATTCATAAATATTATCAATATTATATAAAAATTAATAATGCAAATGTTATCATAAACGTAATATTTTGCATTACATATTTATCGATTATTTGTCATATTAATTATGTCATAATAGTAACAATAAAGTAATTTTATATGCAAAAAATATATATTTCATTCCAATAAAATATTATTTTATTATATTACAGAGTTTGATAACTTTATTATATATTTTGTATATGCATTAAAATTTATCTGTTCTACATACTTGAATAAAATGACACATTTTAATAAAACAAAACAATTTGTTAAAAATGCTATAAATTTTTAAGTGTATATTTATTTTTCCTGTATCTAAGCGTATAAACTATTCAAAATTTCCTAAGAACCGCTAAAAAAGGAAAGGAAACCTAAACGCGCAGTTTTCAAAATTCCCCTAGGAGGCTGCTGAATGCGCGTTTTGAATTTCTCATCACTTTCGCGCTATTTGGGTTGAAAGTTTCTATGGAAACAAATACACAAACAAAGCACATGGCATTCTGTAATTGTGTAATTTCTAATGTATACGCTCCTAATTATGGAATGTCAGTTTATCAACTTATAAAATTGTCAGTTATAGAATTGACAAAACATGTAAAAAGTTAAAAAAACCTTTAATCTCAGTTTGAAATGTGCAATATATGTATATAGTTGATATAATATTAGATATAAATAGAAAAACTAATATGTAATTCAGTAATTAAGCTGTAGTTAAGCTGTAAAAATCATCATTTATATAGAAAGGCAAATTATAAAAGTTTGTAATCATGCACGGTTTAAGGTAAAAAATATTTTTATAAGTGGTTATGAAGTATCAACATATGTGATTTTTATTTAATATTTGTTATATTTAACAAATATATATTTTTTAGAGCTGATCATAAATCTCTTGGAGGACTTGGAATGAGCCGCTGGTTGGAAGCACTTTGGGAACCAAGTGCTGGTTTATTTTGTCTGCCTGGTGGACTTGATATGCTGGATATAAGCGGTGATGGAGATGCTAGACTTATTTGTGCTGATCTAGGACCAGTTGGAAGCGATTCAACAAAGGTACAGTGTATTATAACAAGAAAATGATATGATAACTGTTTGTATATATCATTGAATAATATGTAGTTTAATCGTATCATAGAGTAGAACACTGAAAGAAAATTAAGAATTTGGAGAGAAAAAGAGAAAAAAGTGAAAAAATAATTGCATTTTTCTGTAAATTATAGTAGATTATTTTGTATTCAACATGATTTTGTTAATCTTAAAGATTAAACTCTTGCAATTAAATTGGAATCAGCAAGTGACACAGAAATATTCTCTTTTCTGAATAATTTATACTAATTTTTTATTTTACTTTTATAATATATTGCTTACTCATATTTTTAGATACGAGTTTATAAAGGAGGTGATCAAATAACTGAGCATAACATGGTAGATTCACCCTGTGGAGTAGTCGGGTTTTATACGGAAAATGGAGAAGCTCGATCATCTGTGGTTGCTGTAGGAGCTGGGGCTAGCGTATATATCTTCAAAAATATGAGACCCTTTTTCAAATATTGTCTACCACACATCGATGCTCATCCAAAAGAACGAGAAGTATTTATATTTTGTTGATACAGGAAGTAATAATGTTACAGAGTCGTCTTAAATCAATTTTATGTACGATAATTATATTGTGACACTAACAGTATTTTAATAATTTGACGCAGATTTGGCATAAATGTGGGCTAGATGAGGAATTAAACGTGCTGACTCTCGCGGATGATTTGGAGCTGTTACTGAAAGAACTTGGCGCAACATTTCTCTCTCCTCGTACTTTGAAGTTCCTTTCTTTGGATAATAATTTACGATTGAGTTTCGCAGAGCAATATAGACGGGTGCCGCTTGTCAAAGCTAATGCCTTAACGGCAATCGCGATAATTCGCAGGGACTCGTGGAACGATCCCGCTAGTAGTTGTCTTATATTAGGAACCGAGGCTGGCGAAGTTCTCGTCTTAGATCCCAGGTATTTTTCTTACACAATTAAGAAAAAATTCGTTCATGAAACATTTCAGACATATTCTGTACGTATATTATTTAATTGCCATACAGAGCTTTTTCAGTTATGGATAAACATAAGCTGGAGTGGCCACCAACAGCATTTGCCAGTTGCGGCTTATGGACGGGTGACGGTCGCATAATAGTTATTGGAAGAGATGGAAAAATAGGAGCAATTAGGAGGGGAAGTCCTGTGAAATTTTGGGAAACGTTGCCCGCGCCCGCGGTAGCTATTTCCGCCCTCACGTCTGAAGGAGCGGCAGTAGCTGTTATGGATGGTACTTTAGTGGGATTTTCAAAAAGAGTACGCTTAAAAAGAATATTTTAATATAATTTAAAATGTTTATGTTAGATTTCTTTCTGATAAATTTCTTACAGGGAATAAAATTGTGGCAGATCAATATTCCTGGTATAATGTTAGATCTAGTTAGCTTACCAGTACCGCAAAGTGGGCTGTCTTTGTTAGCTGTAAGCACAGTGGGCTATGGAATCCGCATTTATGATGGAAAACATCACGTGGATACAATGAAAATTATGGAGCCTGTATCTGCTCTTAAGGTATTCCATTTTTATAACATATGGTGTATTAAAAAGTGACGCAAAAGATAAATATATATTCTTTTTTTTTTATGAATGCAGTACGGACGAATGGGACAAGAGGAACGGACAATAGCTATGGTCACTGTTGGCGGTGGTTTATGCATGAAAATCTTGAAGCGCACTGCTGACTTCAATACGAACCATTCAGTGTCGAATTCGTCGTTGAGTAACACGTCAAAGTTCTCGATACCGAAGAAAACACGATTGTTTGTCGATCAAACGATAAGGGAGAGAGCCGAGGCAAAGAAAATTCATAATACATTTCAGCAAGGCTTTCTCCGCTTACGCTTAACAACGGCCAAACAAGCGTCCGAACATTTAAACGAAAATCAAGCATCAGGGCCAAATCCTATCACGTTGGAGACAAATGTTCTCGGTTTGGGTCCCAATTACATGATTCGTATTATAGTGACAAATATTTCTGAAGGTTTGTCCCCAACGGAATTATATATTCTCTGCAGAGCCGAGGACACTGATGTGAATCCTCGTGTGATAGATTTACCCTTGCTACCAAGTGCTGTACCTATACCACTAGCTGTTAGCGCAAACTTAAAGGGTCAAATATCAGGGAAAGTTAAAATATTACTCTGCAAGAAAGCAAATCCAAAACCTTTGGTTGCAACGACTGTAATATTGCCAGCTGCCGAGGAAGATTTTGAAATCTGAAGAGCACAATTATTCGAATTGTAATTGAGAGTTGAACCAAGTACAAATATAAAATAAATCATATTTTATTTTATTTAAAATAAATTTTCTCTTATAGATATCAAATAAATCGAATATTATTGTCTCGTAGATATATGTATCTATAAAACGTAATAGAGTTATAATATAAATTTTTTTACACTATTCCTCAAAGAACTGTATTAATAATTTACAATAAAATACGCAGTACGTTTTCATTTACTTTATTATGTATCTGCAAGTATAATCTTATGAATTAATATATCTTTCATTTTTCTTGATTGTACATGTTACATTGATTAAGGCAACAAGAAGCTATATTCATATGCATATCAGGTGTGTTGTGTATTAATATAATGTTTTACAAGCATTCTGACTCTCTAACAACTTTCCTTGTATATTGTCGACATGTTTTAAAGTAAACTTTCAAATCTATATACATAGAAGATAAAATTGCGTAACTAAAATTAAAAATGACTCTTTTTGATATATGATACAACTTTTCAAAAGATAAAAAGATGATATAAATACATGTTTTTACAATTTCAGCCCGATTAATTTGTATAAATAATTCGTTTTCGTTATTATTAAATTTGCTACACTTACAAAATTTTCAATAATTAATAATCAAATAGACTGAGAATAACAGAGATGTAATTTTTCTATATATGTTCATTTAGTTGCAACTTTCCCCATAGCCATTTTCATTCCTATAAAAATAAATCTTATATTTTGTAAAATTATGGATACAAAAAATCTTTAAAATAGCACGATATAACTCGGTGTAATAAAATAAGTACAATGTAAAATCGTGCTTTGATAGTGATTCCTAATATTTGTAATTTTTATAAACGTGATTAAAAATTTTGTTGTCATTGGAAGATATAATATTCTAGACAATAAAAACAAAATAATCTAACTTTTGTAGCAATCATGCAATAATACACAAATATAATTATACATATTTACGATTATTTAAATATTTAAAATACAAGATGCTTTGTCTTTGATATTAAAATCATACATAGGTTTATTGTGTTGTGTAAATAATGTTCAGAATACTTTAGAAGAGATATGGCTTTCATTACGCTGTAATATATTTACGACAAGCACACCGTTTCTAAAATGGGCAGTTTCTTATACGATTATGGTTACTTATAGTACTGCATATAACATTAATTATAAATCAATATAACAACATATCAGCGCTAAAAGCTAGCAAATTATTGTGGAAAACACTACAGAACATCATTCTCTCGCATACTCGCTCCAGTCACATTCATTACTCGCGCATCACATTATACATATTCGAGAAACGTAGGAGTAAATAAAAAAAAGAAAGATTTGCTTTTATTGGGAGCAAACATACGGAAACGTAGGGGACGTAATGTTAATGAAGAATTCTTGTACGATTTACAGTATGAGTGCTTCCAATTTTATGCTCTTCGTCGACTCGGTTATACACGTTGTATTATCGCGTATATATTCCTATAATATTAACTTCTCTTCTACTACATTATTTTAGGTACATGTTCTTTCCACAATGTGCATTGTGGACAACAGATCAGATTCTATACATAATTTTTCGGAAGTAGTAGACCCGTGTACATGGCACCAAGCGACTTCTTTGAACACGTTTCTAATAATCTTAAGCATACAAAAATAAATTATAATAATATGATTGTTGTGTCTCTGTGAACTTACGCATGTATAGTGAATACTATATTATGTGTACACATACACACGTATACATGTATGTATGTCATATATATGCATGTATATGTGCATATGATAAAGCTATATAAATTATGTATATATTTTAAAGTACAATATCCCTTAATAATTATTCGTGATTTTACGGAGTACAATTAAAATGCTCATCTTTTTCATTTACAAGGCGTCTTAATGGAACACCTAGGCGAGTTGTATGCCAATATTGATCACAAAATTTTATAAACAAAATGTATTGTATATTAATGTGTCTCGGTAATGCCCGTATGTTTGAAAAGATTTTATTACATATATAATACGTAAAATATATCTCCTAGTAAGAAGGGGGATTTGCACCAAGAATGTGTACATGAGCTATGTCTCCCCTAAGTGTTCCTTCACTAATAAATCCACCATGGCGTTTGCTGGTGTTGCTTTGGCTGCAGCAAATTATCTGCGTTATAAATAAATCAATCATTTAAAAAAGTTTGTCGTAAGCTTTTATCGTTTGTTCATAGATTTACCGTTTTAAGGTCGTACTTACCTATGTATTTTAGATTTAAGTAAAGAGTTGCAGGCTTGTGAAGGCACAAGATAAAACGACTAGGATCAACGCTAGAAGAGTTTCGGAAGATCGAACAGTTGCCGAATTTTCTCCTGTAAATAGATAAAAAATTAAAAACTGTCGATAAAAAAGATTATTTAAATTTAAAATAATAAATGTCCTGTTTGAAAAGAAAATTAAAAAGTGTTAAAAATTGTATTCGTACCTTTTAGCGCCAAATCAGGTGGATAATCTAAAAAAGAAATAAGAAATAAGAAAATAAAGAGATTTAATATTTGTAACCTGTTTATACATATATCATATATTATTTATATTAATACTTTAATTATCCTTAAATTACTTAATCGCCTGTCCAATTTAATTTAATAATCAATTATAAATTAATACTGATTAAGTCTTTTGTATTGTAACAATTTTTTATTCAATTTGATTAGTGATTACTATCTATAGTAAAATACTGTGCAAGCAAAGATGTATATATTGCTTATAAACGTATACGATTTGCATTGATTAGCATAAATATGTGAAAATATAATATACGCACCCCCCGTAAAGGTATGCGGTTCTGATTCCAGAGACCATCCGAATGCATTTCTAGCCTTTAGGATCGCCTCGTAGGATCCAGGCTGAAGTTCTCGAATTGGATACTCTACGAGAAATTGGTTTTCTTTACCATCTTTGACTTCAGGCTCGGCAACCTCCCACTCCTGGTCACCCTTGCGACGATACTGTAACTGTAAGAAAAATTGTGCCTCGTGTCTATTATACCTTACTTTAGGAGATTCTAATGTTCTTCTAATAGGAGAATGCATATTTTTGATGCACATCGCAAATTTACCTTGTATTCGCTGATCGGTGAGTAACTCTCCAGACGCCACTTCAGAATAATTCCTGCATCATCCTCGGTCATTTGGGCGCCATATACGGTCGCTTGTGAGGGCACTCCTAAAATATATTTTGCAAATAAAAATTGATTTACTATCTGAGTTCTCCAGCGATTCACGAAAGTTATACAAAACCATTTGTATATTTTCATATTAATCTTACACAGAGAAATGTCAATTTTATATTCTTTTTATATAATTTGTTTTCAATTTTAAATAATTTACATTTATAAGTTATTTTAATTAACAAATTTATTATATATATATATTATTTTATGTAATAGCAATTAATACCTGTTAAGATAATAGATTTAGTGTCATGACCAACGGGATTCTGCGCGCGACACTTATATTCGCCGAAGTCCCGTACTGAGGTATGCAAGATCTTCAAAACGTGCTTGGTCTTGTTGCCCTTCATTGTTATCCCGTGATGCATCACTATCGATCCTTTCTTTTGCGTAAGTTTCTTGTCGTCTTTATGCCACGTTATGATTGCCTCGGGATAGGCGCTCACGATGCACGTCAGTTCCGATTCCATACTCGCGCCGCTGTAGACTATGCTTCTCTCCACCTCGATCTTAGGTTTGTCTGTCACGAAAGCGGAACGCGTAAATCGCTAACGTCAATATGCTTATGCTAAACAGACGACTCTGAGAGTCCAGGCTGGTCAAACGAGAATGAGCAATTAACTCACAATGCACGACGACGGTGATCGCTTCCATTGCCGGCATCTTCGAGCCATCCTCAGCGAGGCATTGATACATGCCACTATGAGACTCGTTCACTCTCTTTATCGTGATGTAATTTCCGTCCAAGATGACGTCGGGATCATAACCATCCACCTTCTTGTTCTAAAACAAGAGAAACGAAGGAATCAGCTTTGCCTTCCAACTTGTTAAAACTCTGGTCCTCCTATATTTAGCGTCTGTAATTATTATGAACATTGCGATGCTTTTACAGTGATAAAAGCAGCGTGAGCAAATAGCGTTAGAGTTATCAATGATATTTTTAATAACGTTTCACCTCGATGAACCATTTGATCTCGGGCGGCGGCTGTATGTCAGTCTCGCAACCGAGCTTGATACTGTGGCCCTGGCTCACTTCGATCTTCCTCGAGGGTATCACGCGTATGATCCCCTTGTGCGAGTGCTGCGGCGGTGGGGTCACAGGTTCTTGGTGCGGTCTTTCGTCAACCAGCAGACGGTGAATCAAATCTATCGGGTCGGGCTTCCGCAAGATACTGCATTTGTAATTGTTGGAGGTGTCCGCGACCGACGCGTTAAAGATCACCAGGGTGTTATCCGGCATTCGTACGATCCTCTTGTAGTCCTCTGTATGGGCCAGCGATTCGACGTACAGATACTTGTCGTCCTTCAGCCACGCGACCACGTAATTTTCTGAAATAATCCGCGATAAGCTTAACGAAGAGCACACGGGGGATAATCGCGTACAGAGAATTAATTCAAGTTCCTTAATTATTTTATTTCATTTTCTCTCACCAGCAAATATTTTCCTTGTAGTAAAAAAGTCTAACAAAATACCGAACAGCTTTCGACAGAAATTAAAAGATTAATTTTGAAAAGATAGAGAGACGTTTTTAAAGCGCATAATAATCATTGTGCTGGTTGTTCTACGAACCTGTGTGGGTCACCTGACAAGGCAGTTTAACGGTGCTTCCAGCTTTTACGCGAATGCTCATTGCCTGTGATAAGATTTGCGGAGGCGTCTCGGCGGTGCCAGTATTGTCAGTCTCTTCGTCCTCGTCTTCCTCTTCCTCGTCGTCGAAAGGAGTATCATCCTCGTAATCCAGTTCCTCTGTACTCTTAGTCGGTTTGCACAAGCCTGTAATTGAAGAAGACACAGTATGACTTAAGTGGCTTTTAAACGCGGAAAAACAGAGTTTCTAATTTAACAAGCTTACATTAACTGCTTAAGTTTATGACTCGTTAATTTTAAAATGTATCAAGATTAATGGAGAAATGATAAAATTTAATCCCCGAAAAATTATCGTTACTGGTTGTTTGCGCGATAAAATCGATAAAGTATCCTTGTTCTATGAAATTATGTAATAGAAACATTCTGAAAATCATTCGTGTGGCTGCATTAGGAGGTATCAGAAGCATTAATGCGAAATCAATCGTCCTTTCCTGAGAAGCGACAGTTCAATCGCCAAAACCGTGAATGCCGGTGGTTGGCCCGTAACTCCTTCATCAGCGATCGGATTGCCGATCGAAACCGCAGACCATCGTGTCCGAAAGCTAAGAGGGATAGTGCGGTGGTCGAAATTAGATTTCTGGTGCACGATCGCGCGAGCTTGATTTCGAGGAACGGAGCATAAGCGCGGGATACAAGCATTTTTCCAATAATTTCCCTTCAGTATCCCTTTTTTTCAGCAACCGGACATTGACCACTTTTCGCCAGCGACGCGAAACAGAAATCGCGATTAAACCTGGCTGA
The DNA here is from genome assembly GCA_035220575.1 of Temnothorax rugatulus. Lineage (NCBI taxonomy): Eukaryota > Metazoa > Arthropoda > Insecta > Hymenoptera > Formicidae > Temnothorax > Temnothorax rugatulus. The sequence continues at coordinate 218,820 of JASTWL010000231.1, read as the reverse complement.
AGAGAGCTCTTTGCGTGTTCGCTATCAGTTTGCCTCGTTTTTCACAGAGCACGACGTTTCCACACCAAGGCATTGTACACGCTGTTTGATTTTAGTCGATGTAACCACACCTTGTGCACGAGGAAAAAATGGGTCGAACCTGACTCTCGACGGTCAGCCGAGTCGAGTAAACGGCAAGAAGCATCCGGCAATTACGCGAATTAAGATCGTTAAATCGTCGCTCGTCGTGATTGGGATCGTCGATGCGAACCTGTCGCAATTTTAATCGATTAGGAAAGTGTTGCACTAAAATAAAATGTAGTGAACTATATATGAATCGTATTAGAATTTCTTTAAGTTCTGTTACACTTTTATCAAATTATTTTTATTATAAATTTATTGAATACATTTTTAAATTAAATATTAAGGATGGACTAACAAAGAGCACAGTGTGTGGTCACAGTGCATTCGTAATTCTTTAAAGCACAAAAAAAAAATAAAGACAATGTAGCAAAGAATCAAATAAATACGCTGAATAATAATTCCCATTATACAAATTAACTAATAGGACGACATAATAATGGAAACCATATTTAATAATAATTGTCCGCAACTTTCCGGCATCTTTGCGTAAAAATCTTGAAATATCTATATTGTACATATTTGTTCTTCTTATATTTGAAAATAGTTGCATATTAACTCAGGAAAATGAATAAACGAGGAAAATGATATACGAGAGATTTGCAGCGATTATGCGGGAAGAAGTTTATGAATCTAGATTAATGGCTGGCTACTACATGCCGGTACCACCCCTGTGCTTCAGTTAGATTGCAACCCCCGTCCCCGTGATTCCACCCAGGATTTCCTTAGCAGAGACTATGTCTATACACATGAATAGGCGCCACGGTGTCCCATTGCTTAATCCATGTACACAGCTCCATAGGCACTCATGCACTCTCTCAGTCGGTCTAATGTCGTGGAACATTGCGTTCATAGTTTATATTCACTTTGCAGTGCGCACCAACGAATATGTATGTCACTCACAATGTGTCTACCTACTTTATTTTCCAAAAAGATCTCGTGCTGGCAATTTGTAAATAATTCGCTATTCATCACGCTGCATATTTATATTTACCTGTATGTATGTTCATTACGCATAGTTCCTATTTCAATAATATATAGAATAAAAAATTGCATATTTTAAATAATAAATGTACGCAAAATATGATTCGTTATAATAAAAATTGAAATAAATACAAATTTTCTACTTTTTAAACTCTTGTTAGTTAAAATCAAACTTTTCTCTGGCTAGAATTATGTTTCATTTTGGCACGTATAAATAGCGGTTTCAACACATGTTTGTTAAACGTGAAGTAGAACATCGGAACGTCGACCTTAATTAAAAGGCGAGATTGAGAACATTGATCGAAGGAACGGCACAATGATTTAAATTGATCAGGTACACGAAATACATCAAGGTGTGGTTTGCCGCTGATGGTCTCGCTAAGATCTGGCATTTTTAACCTAGCCCTGTAATTTGTCTTCCGTACCTTGTTTCCTGAGCAAGTTTATTACTTCGAAATAGGCCTTCGTAGGAAATCGCAGAATTGCATCTAGATCACGAATCTTACGAAACAATATCTTTCCTTCAAACTCTTTTCTCGCTTTGTATTAAAGCAACAGCTGGGATTATAAATAATAAGATTTTATTAAAAAGAGCATTTTTAATTAAAAAAGAGAAACGTGCCAAAACAATTTTTTTCAAAAATAAATCTATCTCGAAATCGAAGAGTTCGCAGCTGAATGAAAAGTTTGATCGACAGTTCCGGCATACGTTTGTATGTCAGAACTAGAAATAGAGAGTCGAGCCTTTTCTGTTGTAAATCAACGTGGAACTGCAGCGACTCATCGAATTGCGAAACAGAAAAGCTTCTGCGTTTACCGCAGCCAGCCTCATTCGCATTTTCATTAACGATTCGAGCAACGCTGACGTGATTCGCGGATAATAACGGATGTGTGAAAACCGCAAATCCATCTCGCATCGCGGACTTTTTCACCCTGCTGATGTTACACCATGACAGCATAGCCGAAAAAAGGACGGGGTAGATCTTAGTCACGTTACTTCTGCGAGACACGTCATCCTGCCGCGGTGTCCTCGCGTGCGTTTGCGCAACAAGGACGAGACGGACTGTCGAGTTTCGCCCCACAAATCAACGGTGTGACCGTAAATTACTGACATCGAGAGGCACGGAAAACATTCCTCCTGTCGCGAAAATGTCAGGGTGCATCCGCGGTTAGTGTTACAGCGATCGAGCGATCCGCGGGACGCGAGCGTCGAAAATAACTCCTTCTCGGCGAGGAGGAGGAAGAGGAGGAAGAGGAGGAAGAGGAGAACCGTACGGGTTCGTTGGATCGTTGCTCAAAGCTGACTTCCGTTTACGAGATCCCCGTGCAGCTGGAGCCATTCGGATTCCACGTAAAATAGATGCAAACAAGAATCCTCGAGTTGCAAGGTGCAGCGAGATCTCTCCCCAAGTCTGATCCCTGATACAAAATCAAGATTCACATTTGTTTTTTTCTTTTTAGAATAAATATAAATTAACAAATTATTAATAAAATTAATAAGAATCGATAAAGATCTATTTTCCTTTTTTTAACATTCTTATACATAAGTAAGTACATCTTAGGGAGATTTTTTGTCGGCCCGCAAGTCTTCTCACAGTCAGAAGAGTACGTATTTCGTGATCATTCGTCGGTTGCCGAGAAAGACGTAGCCTGGTAGCACATGGGGTGCTAGAGGAAACGTCTTAACGATCTCGGAGTTCCTCTTATCGATCGCGTCTTTCTCCCTCGCGTTGGCTAACCGTGTCTTTGTTTGTTCCGGCAAGCCTCACTTCCCTTTCGTGGGAAAGCGGTACCGTGCCGAGAGGGTGGAAGATATACGAAATTCTTGACAGAAGTTCAGATTCCACAATAAAGAGAAGCATTGTTCTTGAAGTTGCTGTTCTGCCTCACCCCGGAAGCCGGCTTGGCAATTCTGTGCCAACATTCCGCGAGTATATCGAAGGCCACGTTAAGCTCCTTAAAGCGAAGTTACCTTTCGGAAATCCAACACCGGTCAATTTACGACAATTAGACGCAACGGAATAAACGTGAAATGCGAAATAAACCTGTGCCTTTTTAACTGCGTATGTATTTTATATCATTAGTCACGTTCGCGGTCTTTCTTTGAGAGCTCTTACAAACAGGTAGCATGAAATATTGAAACCTGTCTCTTATTTTCCCGGTGAATCGATATCATCTTCTTTCAAGGCCGGCGACAATCGAGTTACACGCGTCGACGTCGCGTTAACGTACGGACTACGCTCGCGATGGCTGCATTTGACGGCGTTCGATGGGCACACGAATGTTGAATGGGTGACGTCAGCCCCCGCATTCTCTCACGCCTTAATGGTTATTATTGCCGGGAGGCACGCACTCTTATCCCCCCGAGAGGGCCCCCAAGACGGCGCACACGCACGCACATGCGTTCGAATACCGCGAAGGAGGGACGTGGGGCGGACGACGACGTCGACGGAATGTGCAACACGGTACAGCGTGTTGGAGCGCGTATAACAAAACGGGGAGTGCCATTGGCCGAATTGACCCGTCGAGTCCTCTGGATGTTCTTGGTGTCCGTACGACTTATTCGAATCGGTACCAAGCGGCAATGTTTCTTCAGACTCAATAAATTCAAAAAATCCCTCAAAAATACCTATTTGTATAATTATTATTAACATTAGCTGTCGTATTTCTAAAATTTATTTATTTATTTATTTTTTGTTTAGTAATACTAACAAGAATTCCAAGGAAATTTAATCTAAAACTATAGACTAATCCCTAAGCTACAAACAAATAAAATTTCGACGAGAAAAAGACTATTATATGTTATGAAAAGGGAAATCTATAATTTATAAAATAGAGATCTGATTGTGACCTGATTTCGTTTTGCATCATAATTCACATGTAAATATCATCTGTATGTTTAACAATAATAGATTCGGGATTATGAGAGACATCTGGTATATAATATAATATCTAACGACCTAATTATTTAATACTGATTACAAGAAGATTATCATTCATATTCATACATCTGGATGCGGTCGAACAGGTGAACGACTCCGCTCCAATAAAACTGAAAGCTCTCTCAACCTCCCGAAATGACTTGTCTCAGTTTCCGCGACGCCATCGCCCTTTTTTCTCCCCCTAATGAATTGCATTCTTTGCGAGGGGAGAACATCATCGTCGAGAGAGAAAGAAAGTTGAAATACGCAAGAAATGTACTCCGGCATGTACGATTCAAAATGATCCATTATTGCCACGGCCAGACCGGCCGCGGGTCCAGTTCGGCACCGCGAAATCGGCGAAAATAACCGCATGCGGCTGCCGCGAGGGATATAACGCCCGTTGGAGAAATAGCGAAAAGGAACGACATTTGGAACTGGCCGCGTGCCAAGCGGGAAGATAACGCGGATCCGTAGATGCTTCGCCGTCGCCGCTGTCATGCGACCCTAAGGCTGGCTCCGCATCGTCGGTGACAGCAAAATGTATAAGAACGAAACACGTTCAAGAGAGTACAACACAAAGATATTGAAAACCTCACACAAAATCTGTGGATAGAAAATTTCGATGCTCGGTATATATAATCGAGATGAATTAAGACGTACGGTTCAGCAAATATATATATTTTTTATATTACATCGAACAGATATGTATAATTCTGATACAAATAACATGAAAAAATCTTCTTGCAGCTTATTTCTTTTTCTTGAGAAATTTTATTGAGAAATTTTGACGCAACGATTTTATCTTCACTCGAATACCTCGGGAACGCGTTTATCTAAACGTGAGCACGGCGTATAAGGAACAACTGAGCGGCCGCGCATACAGCAGGACTTTTATCAGGTTCAGAAGAGCCTGATTTAGATTCAGCTCGCGCGTTTTAAAACCAACGCACTCCAGGCAGCTCCCAAACCGTCTTTCATCGGATCTTCTCGGGAACCGCCTATTTGGAGACTACATACCGCTCTCGAACGTAATGATATTCCAAGAAATTTTATCGGAAGCGGCAATCCAGTGCACAACAAAGAAAAGTATACAAGTTCATTCAACTAGCAGACAGCTCGCTGGTGATCGTAAAACTCTGCTCGAAGTGTGCAAAGGGTTAAAACTAATAATGTCGCAATTACAACCGGCGAATCGTCTAACGATTTCCGTGAGGGATCTTTGTTTCGCAGTACAATGAACCTGATTTGCCGTACGGTAGCGATCCCGTAGTCCCGTCACGCAGAAGCTCAAGCCCTAGCACACGTACATCACGCCTACCAATACTTTCCCTTGTTTGGAAAGCGATGTTTCTAAGAATCGCGCGGTTAATCGCATGTCGAAGATCTCAAAATTCTCACGTTATTACGAATTACATTATCACAGGATTCCTCTCGAAGACGTACAATCACTCTTACATATTTACCAAATTATCTAAGTTAATTAATTAATTATTGATTATCTTCTCTCAAGTTAAAATTGGTTAGATAAAATAAATTTAAATCAACAAAGATAAATTACGATCTTTCTTTTTTTCACGAGTCACGTTGCGATAATTTATTGGTTTCATTTGATACTTTCTGCTGTACGAGATAAACAGATAATTTTCATTGTAGAGGTATTATTAGCCCTATTTATTCCTTCATCTTATCGAGGGTCTTCACGAGAAAGCTCGATGCTGTATCGTAGGCAGTTTAAAAGACCGTTAAATAGTGAGTCAGCTCATAGAGAAAGAGAGATGACCATGTTAAATCGCGCGTGACCGGATCGTTTCGGGTATCAAGAACACGAGATGTTGCTGTGAATGGCATTAATCTTCCTCTGGCTGGGCGTGAACGGGCAAGATCGACCGTAATGCATCTACGAGAAAATATGCTTTCGAACATTTACATGCAAGGATCTCTTTTACTTCAATTTTCTATCGCTCGACTTTTTCCAGTAAGTTTGAAGCATCAATCTCTTTCTTGTAAAAACACTATTTTACAGCTGCATTTCACGAAGTATTGAATTAAGAATGTTGTCTCATGCGCTTTCTCATCCGCTATTTTTATTATTAATAATTATTTATTTCCGTCATTAAGAGCCTACACTTTCTCCAGCATTAATTAGCGCGTTGTATGTTTTTCAAGCAAAATACACTTCAAGCAAATAACGCAACGGATGATTAGTCCGTTGAATACATTCGCTTTAAGTCGAGTCGAGGAATGCTTCACCGCCGAGGCGTTTCTGCTTCATTATCATTGATATCAAGAGATTCGGTAGCCGGTAGTGTCTCGCAAGTATACGCGTAAAAGAATAACGCCACAAAAAGAGGATACCTTACATCTCTCCCGCCTACGGTGTCGGATTGCATGACCCACCAAAATAACGCCCACCGAAACTCAATCCGAAGTATTACGTCGACCCATGTAAATGCGGTGACACTCTGGTCAAGAAAGCATCGATTGCATTCTTGCTGAAAACCTGCGACAATCGCGGGAACGTGCACCGAAATTCGATCCGAAGTATGGACCCAAGCAAATTTTGTTGTAAAAAAGAGACACCGATTGCGCTTGAAACATTAGCGACACAACGACTCGTCCCGGATGTCATTCACTGAAGACCGTTTCATTGCGAGGCAGCGAGGTCAAGTTGAATTATTCTTAGCGTATACTAAACGCACGATAAATTTTACTCAAGACGCCTCCCACGCGTTATAAATCAACTGTCTTATTTCGCTCGCAAATTACGCAAGACCGTAATTAACGCGGCGTTTGCGGGAAATGTGTGTTAAGTACCTCGCAATCGGCACCGCCAAGGTTTTATCAATTATCAAATTGTTACGTCCAGGTGTCCGTACAGCAGTTGCTGAAAGCAAAGGAGAAAGAAAACGACCGCGTGAAATAACGCATATTCCGCTCTCTCGTACACAGATTCCGCGATCCGAGGCGACGTTGCGTGTGTAAGCAAGCGCGGATCGTAAGGTACGTTAAATAATACGGCTAACATCGGTTTAAACAGACGGCAAGATAAGAACGGTGAGAAAATACACTCATTCTAATGCGCCCGTGCGCTCATACGCGCAGCAGATCCGACCTTTAAAGCACGATAATTGCGTCTACCGGCGATAAGACGAACGTTTAACGCTCTGCCGGCCGCGAAATACACCTTCGCTCAAACGTTCAATTTACCGTGTAAGTTAGCACCTGAGCCAATTGCGAATGTTCATATTGATATCCTCCTGCTCCTCCTCCTCCTCCTCCTGTAACTGGTCCTTATTTGTCGCGAGGTATGCGTCGTTCGATCGCGTCACGTGGCTACTATTAGATGATGTCATCCTCCAAGCTGACGTTCCTCGACTTAGACATCCTTAATTACCGCGCAGTCGTCATTACTGTCACAATTAGCGGGACGAGATGGGCGCACGGCGCGCGTTCACGTCCGTAATCATTTTCTCGCGGATATCTCCCCCCCCCCTCCTTCCTCCTTTCCGTTCGCGACATTTGCCCATTCACGTTGCTCACTCGCCGTGCTAATTGTTCCCGCCTCTTCTGGGAAATACGTATCTATTTCGTTTTCCCCCCGTAATCACGATAGATCGATGGCTTTCGCTCTTTCCGCAGGTGCGCAATCACCTGTATGCACGTACATGAAAATCGTTCGACCGTTATTAATCGCAAATAGATGCCGGTCTAGATTAGATCATTACACCGAGATATCCGATTCGAGTAATTACACTGGCGCGAGCTATAATCACGTTCGCACTAAGAGATCGCGATGGATTCTAATGGGCCGTAAATACGTTACGCGCGCGTTTCCTCTCGATACAGAGGAGGATTCGATGCAAATCGAACCGCACCGGGGCACAATGTAAGACCCACCGTTAGTCACGGTTGACCCACTTGTTTGTCGACGGTCCTCAGTAAATCACGCGGCGAGGATACTCGACGGGGAAGGGATTCCCGTAAATCCCTGATGAAAACGCCATGTCGTGACTCGTCCAGATAACGACTCGGTCCTTGACACTGCACAGATCGATGCACCGTTGTGCATTGTGCTGACCATCGCTGCGTCATGGACCGCGCATTAATTGATCAGTCAGCGGTCGGCGTTCAGAGATGCGGGATCGTTGATTGCAGCCGCTGGACCAAGAAAGACGTCCGTTGCGTCCAAGATTATATACATTTTTATACATAACGAAATGTCTCTGTAGAAATTATATTTTAATAAAGTCATCGAAAACGCATCTGATATATTTTGATATAAAAAAATAACGATCTAATGTTAAAAACGCATCTAATATATCTTGAGATATAAAAAAAAGATGACGATCAAATTCTTTCAAAAGTTACGATTAATTAATGCCTACGATAAGTTGTGACAACTATATCGTGCACTTCCGTGTGGAGCGTCGTACGATTTCATTGCAAGAAAAAAATACGTCAGCGAGTTCTCTAAATTTATACAGTACTCGGCCGCGCGATAGAATCATTTCTGCGAAGACTCCGTCGGACCAGTTTGTCGGGTTTCGTATAAGGAAAAACGGGCCTTACTGGAAAGTCAACTGGCATGCGTTCCGCTCCTTCAGGGGGGACAGCAGCGGTGTAAACAGTTTTATTGACCTTTATATCGCATCTAGGTGCATCCAACAGCCTCATTCACGGCGATCGATATTACATCGTTATAATAGATTGAGCGAGAAAATGATGGCCTGCTTAAAGAGAACGTTATTAAAGGCCCCAGGCACACCTCAGCGCTAAAGTGTCTCACGTTGAATTGCACGCTACTTTTAATTCACCGATCGGTCCACTTTACGTGACACGCGGCCAAGTGACGTTCGAACTGAGGGAGCTGAGGAAAATGCCATCGCGCGATTCGATCGATATCGCATACTAACATTGACCTTTACCGCGCCTTCATTTCGAGAGCACCTTCGTCTTGCGGATTATCGAAGACAATTACGTCGCTACAATCTGTACTGCACCTCGAGGGCTTCTTCGTATCGCGACTCGTGATCTCGCCGAGGATACTCGTTACATACACAGATACTCATTATATATTATCGAATGCCGTTAGGCGAGGAACGATCCGCGAGTAATCTAGTAATGAGAGATAGTCCATCGCAGATCGAAGAAGTCCTCTTTTTCTCTTTCTACTTTTCCCCCCTCCGTAAAAATCTAAGGGAATAAAAAAGCGAAGAAATTCGAGATAAAATATCTGTCAATTGATCTACATGCGAGTTTTTAAATAATATAGAATTGAAACTCCGATTCAGTTCCATACGCAGATCGCTCGCTTAATTTCTGGACATTGGTACTCGGTTTTTGCCCTCCTTTGAACGGGAAGATTCTCTCGATGGCTCTTTGTCCACTTGGCGCTCCGTGGACCGTTTATAAATCACCCTCGCAGCGCAGTCGAACGCATAACTTACTCGCCGCCCGGTACAATCGAATGCGCTCTTCCGGTTACGCAACCGGCTGCGCTTACGCGAGACTCCATTGTCGTCGTTCGCATTTACATGCCGAGGATGCACCCACCCGTTTTCAGCCTCATTCACCGGGGCGCCGCAGATGCATTCAAGGATTATATTGTCTCCTAATATGTTCGCCGTTCAGACTCGCCTCTGTCTCAATGGAAATCGTTGTCCCGTTCGGCACAAAGTGTCGTTCAGAATCCCGCCGAAGCGAAAGAACTCTGAATGAGAAATAAGAAATTATGTTGCGCCTTTCATCGAAGAAATCCCGCTGGAGATCACTTGTAAAAAGCGTCTCAACGAGCCTCATTAAAGAGTAATACTACAAATTGGAGGGGACGACTAAAATTAGTTATTGAACGATCCCCATTTGGGGATCGTTTCTCAAGTTAGCTTTTGTCAATCATACTTATAGAAGTTCTTTCGAATGTTATACAATATATTATTCAACCAGAATATCGATTTTATCGTAATGGTAAAATGTTCCTGAGTGAATAAAAAATTAATAAATCCCAAATTGATGTGGATTCGTACAATGTATTATTCACAATTCTTTTCATAAGAGCCACTCATTCACATGTACATCGACGTGCTTTCGCTCGGTTTCGGTAGCCAGCTAACACGTCCGTGAGACCGCGGGATAATTACGTCATTATTATAAACGAGGGTCAAGACGCGAGATTATTCTCGCATGGATAAAAAAGGCGAATGCTGACACCACAGAGGAGCTCCTTTGAGCTAAGCTAACTGCGCCCGCGGTTGCTACCGGGCTTCGGTAAACTCGTCTCTTCCTCTCTTTCGTTGAGAAGCGACTCTTGCAACAGAATAATAATGCGATGGGAGGTGAAAGGCGAAGCGTACTCGGCTTCTCGGTTAACCAACTCCACGAGGAATTCGACAATATTTTCTTTTTTTTTTTTTTTTGTTGACCATGCGAGAAACGATGATACAGCGATGATGAAGTGGGCTTGGAACGGATGGTAAATGTTTGCTTGGCTTTTAATGGCAAACTTTTCGTTAGACAAAGTTTCGGCAGAGGAACGAGCGAGGCCGCATTGTGTGGGATGTTGATGTGACCGAGTGGTAGTTTTGGCTAAATGGCATTTAGTAAAAAATTCAGACAGAAATCGACGGAACCAGCGGCGTCGACTGCGGCGAACTTTGGTGAATCATACATACACATTAAACAAGACATTATCGCGTCAAGTAATGAAGATAATTTCTATCATTACTGAGAACGTTGAATAAAATGAGAGAGAGAACAAGGAAGTACAGTCGTAATTCCCCGAGAGAGAGAGAGAGAGAGAGAGTCTCGTGGAATCTTGTGGGCTCGACGCTCATGTACGAAAACAAGCCGTTTCCTGCCTCTGAATCTTTGGCACGCTTACTACTGTTCAGCGGGGTACCAAGCTGAGTGGACAAATTGAAGCGACTTGTTGACGAAATTATTTAAATGAAAGCGCGACTTGCCCCTCATGCAAGATATGCGTCTCGCATAATCATTAGCGACTACGCTCGCACGTCCAGTACTGTTCCTCGAGATGTCTGTTTGCGTTAATAAGTTCAGTAAGTAAGCCTACAAATTGCAGAATTAACATGTGATGAGTAATATCGCACTAGTGAGAATAATTTTGCATTAAAATAAGGAAAAATCTTTTTAATAAAATAATAAAATCTACTACGACACACATAAAAATTGAAATCATAAAATATTTTTCTCGACATGTTATCTTTACAGTGAGGCTGTATAATAGCTGTAGAAATAAATCTATTTGATCGCGTTTGACGCCGTATGGTGGATCTGGATTCTCTCAGCGCCTTCAAAGATATAATCATTTAATGACATCGGCACGTTCGTCGCCTTACGCGTTGAAGATATATGTTACATTCAAAAGTCCCTCTAATCGCCCGTCGATTTACGTCGGCACTTGAAGCACACAAACTTTGAGACGTGACTGTCAGAAGTTTTCGTCGCGGGTCGTTCGGTTTGCGTCCAGGCTGGTGTCGCGCTCGTACGCTCTAGTAATGGGAAAATCAAGTATCACGCGGCGAGAATGAAGCTTGGCAGAAACGCGGCTTTACGAGAGACAGAGGAAGGGCTCGCGTAATACGTCGGCTATATCGGGATGGACTGCCGACCGTATGTTGTTCTGGCGGTTAATTTCGCTGTTCCTAGTTGCATGCCGCACCGAGGTCATCGGCCCGGGCAAGTAACGAAGCAACAGGCCCGACTGATTTACATGGTGGTTTAATGACTTGCACTAAATTTAGTCGCGGCCAACGATCAGCCGCCACTCATTGTTCTAATTACCCGCTAACACGGCTTATGAGCGCAGGGACGAGCGCGATCGGTATTAGCGATAAAGCCATTACGCCTAATTGCTCTATATGCAATCAGAAGACTGGCTAATCATGTTAAACGCACTATCTACATTTTACGAAATGCCTGAATCAAATTTAAAATATCATAATTCTATTACGAAAATACCTGCAAAGCGTTTCAAGAAAAAAAGAGTACATAATTTTAATATTCACAATTTCGTAGATGCGACGAACGAAATGCAAAAGGTGAGATCTGAAAGAAAGGATTGAATGCGCATGGATGGCTGGAGTTTCTCCGAAAACGGGTTACGAGTTATTGCTCTCGAATCCATGAACACATTCACGAACAAACAATAAACCGGGTAATATCGCATTTAATTGGTTCGTATACGGACAGGGGAAAGAGATGTTAGAACCGCAACGTACGCTCGGACCACGAAACGATTGCGAGGACGACAGTCGAAAATGTGGGACGACGATACGAACAAGAGGGCCCTTTCATCATCGCTTTTCTCGTTTCCATGTGCGGCTGCGTTTTGCGCGCGCCTCGTGCCAACAATCTCCCTTCTCTCCTCTCTCCCCCCGTTGTTTGTGCACGATGTGTTGTACAAGGACGGAAACTGCCTGCGTTTTTAACACCCGCTCCATACGAGACGCGCGACTCGGAGTAGGGCCTATTATTAGGAACGATAGAATTCGTAACAAAGGAACGGGGAGACAACCCTCGCGTGCCAGACGCGCACCGTGCCGTTCCGCTCGAAGGGACTCCGCCAACGCAAAATTTTGGCAGCTGCGTAAGAAGATCGATGTTCACCATCCCTTACAACGTTATGAATTTACCTTCTCTTTTATTAACAAATTGAGATAAATAGTTTTAGCAGAAATTTGTTTGCAAGAAATTGTCCATCTTTTTTCTATATTAATTATTTCTCGATAAGTTATGTTTTTAAAACGGAATATATAAAATTTTGAAGATAAAGATATTATCTTCGATATAAAAATTATAGCTTTTACGGACATAAATTATATAGATTGATATCCCATCTAATTGAAAAAAAATTGCTTTATTTTCGAATCTGCTACTTAATAAATATTCAAAAATTGTTCAGAATATGTGTCCTATTAAAACTAACGGATAATAAAAATAACAAGTCATAGCTCGTGTAAACTGACGGATTAGCATGAGTGACGTAATCGCCTCGATGAGATCGTTAATTAGCTTTGTCGAGTTGCGCGATATCTACATAATTGCGGGCATCTCCGAGATGCAGCCGAAGTTTTATACACACTTAAAACGACGGGACTCGCCGCTCGCGAATGCCGGGTTGCGTAAATTATGCGTGCACTTAGACCTCCGGCGATAATGCAAATGGGATCGGCGCTTGCCTCTCCAATGCCGGAATTCAGTAGCGTTTAATAGTTCTACGTATTATCGCGTATTATCGCGAGCGAGGGAACGCGGCCAGAGGGTCCCCGCTCGCGAGGAAGGAGCGGCTCCGATATTTTCTTGGAACATTACTCATTTTTATTGGACGCGCGATTAAACGAGACCCGGGCCGAGTCTGCGAGACTCGCTGTACGCTCGTTTTCTTCGCGTTACGATGAAACCTTATCATCGGAGCTTATTGCTTGAGCCGACGATGCAGTCTCAGCTTCATGCTCCAAATACCAACGTTTGCCGCATATGCGATTCTGCAACCTTTCATTTCAGAAAGATCTTTATGACCAAACTCTATCATTGTATAATTATTTTTTTTACATAAATATGTATTCATATATATGGAAAAGACTATTTCACAACCATTAAGCGATGATAGATTAAAACAAAAATGTCTCTTTAAAAGAATAAAAATTTAAGGGTGATGCATGCTTTTCTTAAGATAATCGGTCGATGCTTTGCCTCGCACAATCATGTTGCCGAATCCGCCGATTCCCTCGCCACATGCCGACCAACCGGTCGCCATAAATTTACGCGGCAATAACCACGCGTGAATTACACGGCCTTGCAACGTCTGACTGCAAACGAAAATAAACTGTCCCTTTCCAGGAATTCGGCCCGCGTCTGTTCGTCGACTTTGCAGTTGCATAGTTGCGAGGAAGAAGAGGAAGAGGAGAAGGTGCGGGCGTAACGTCCCGTCGGGTTTTAACGCATCGCTCGATTTCCATCGACCCGTCGGCGCAACCGGTGGGTTCGCGACTTTGCGGAAACGAGCAAGAACGGGATGGCCTGCTCGGGCTGCTCGTAACGATCGCAACAGCAACAACAGTTAAACGGACCCCTCCGGCTTGCACGCTAATACGCGCGCACTCCCACAACGAAGTTTAACGAGCAGAAAAATAGTGCCCTCGCTGAAATGAGGAACGCTCCCCCGTTGATAGGAACGTGGCTCGGTATACTCGGCAGGTGCTGAGAACGACAACGAGAGGCACTGTCCGCCCATAAAGATCGCCCTTACCCAGCTGTGGCCTAATTCGTGACCGCTGTGTACTTTAGAGTGACGAGCGAGCGAATGGCTCTGCTCTATTAATACGTGAGACATTAAGTCAAGAGACTAGCAGCACGCGAGCCCTAATTTCCATCGAAGCCAAGCCGTTATCGCTGCCAGCCTCTCTCGCGATAAGCATTATCGTTGCCGCCTCTCATCGACGATTGATCGCGCCTCTCGTAGCGAAGATTCAATGGCAGCGGACCAACGCGTGCGTCGCTCGCCGCGTCGAACCACGACAAATGATATAAGATCCGGTTTAACGTCCTCGCCCTTACGACCGCGAAAAGTCAATCAAATCACGGACTTTCGACGCAACGTCATTGATTACACGGTAATTTTTTGAAATAACAGTGATGGGTGTAATAAAAATGATTTTACGATTAGGAGATTTAATGTAACGAGAAAGGCCTAATTTAATATTTTTATGAGCTCGAAGAAGTCATTTCAAATGTAATTTCATTAACTTCAAGGTGGTGATCCGTTATCGCGTTACACCCATTAATTCCAAACTTGCAAATTTGGTTTTGCGTTCGTATATTTGTATGTCATTGTGTAATCACGTTACCGAAGTAACGAGATAAGAAAGGATTCCTATTTGTAGAGCTTAAAATTTAGAGCGTCTCCTGTTCGGTGGAATTTTCATTAAAGTCGGACTAGGAACGCCAATGTGCTAATTATGCTTTCAAGTAATTGCACTGTAAGTACAGTTAATCGCGTCGACGTCTATGTTTATTACGTCTCATCTCGACAGAACAGACGATGCGACAACGAAAGCGGCTTTAATTCACCGTTGACATCATTTTCCCTGACCCAGAAACCGCTAAAATATTCAATGTACCGCCGACGCGACGACCTTCTTTACGCGCGGACGTCACCATTTTCCGATTATTCACCATTCCGCGATACATGACCGAAATATACGATCGTTCCTGCTTCATTAGTCGTATTTCTCACGTGACTCGAGTATACGTTATCGTATGAATCGGAAAGAAATATCCACAAATAACGGAATAATTATTAGACCTTCTCCTGAAATAGATCGCGAGACCGCGCTGTATTGAGCGTTCGATTCCGAACGTAGTCATCACACTCCTTGAACGAATATATCAATATATTTAAAGATATTACATCAACATTTCAAGTGGCTGCTATTGTGTCTTTTAGTTTAAACAGCGATAAATCTGCGGAGATCGCCTATAAAAACCGAAAGTGACGGGTCCGGTTCTGACGCCCACGTCGCCCACTGCATACGCGAGAAATATGACTTGCGAAAACGCGTTAGTGATGGTGCAACATCGATGGTAGTAACATCGCTCGAAGTAACCGGGCCGAGTCGAGGAGCCGAGCGTTTCCTCATCACCGGCTTTTAGACCGGCGTGCCAAAATGCCGAAGTGATGCACATCTCCCGCTCGGCCGGCCGGCCGGTCGCTGACGTCGTCGATGTTTTCCGAGTATCGCGCCACATCAGCACGTACGCACACCCGGCTGCTCGGTATTCGAGTCGGGTGATCCATCGCCTTTCTACGCCTAAAAATTCATCTACGGGCGTGAGGTTTCGCGCGAAGAGGATCACGGGGGGCAGAGGCGGCGGAAACACGGCGGAATGCCGCGGCGCGGACGGTTCAACGCCCTGCGTTGCGATGATCCTTCTCGTGATCCGGAGTGCGCGCGAGCTCTGCTCTCGTGGTACAGCTCGTGTATACCATCCTGGACATAATGCCACCACTGTCGCCGAACTGTCATCGAGCGTTTACGCGGAAAGGGACCGGCCGATAGAAAAGCCAAGCGTGCACGCGCGCGAAAGATTTACGACAGCGAGAATCGACGATGTCTCTCGATAACGCAATGCAGACGCGTGGAATTCCACGAACGAATTCCATGGCAGGATGTGCTGCTTTCTGAGCTTTTTAAAGATGCAAACGTTCCAGACGCGTAATGGTAGCATTAATTATTAATAATCCTAACATAAGGTTGTTCTGTGTTCATTAATGGAAATTGTACTGTATAAGCTGACTGTTTAAAATAAAAGTATCTCTCACTCTTGTATATATATATTTGTTGAGCTTTAAATACTTTATTTCACCTGTTGCAAACTTTATTTGCTTAACGCAAGAAATTGTGAAATGTGTTACATCCGTCGATTGCTAAACCGCGCGCAACATACATAGCTGCATCGCATATTATACGCACGTAAGATTGATGCTTCTAAGCCATCTCGCAAATCGCGACGAATTTTAATGAGTCGCCCGACACGGTCGACGGTATTATTCACGGAACAATTCGTCAGCCCGTTACGAACACGAGCATGTCATAATAATTATTTATTATATGTACCTGCCGCATCCTGCCGTGCCTTCGCACGTCGCGAATTATAACGGGCGCCGCGGCGCGAGATAACGAATACTGATGTCGAATTTGAATAATTATCACCGACGAGTCAGCCATCGCCTCTCCCTTACTTACATAATAAGCGCCAGCGCGTTGAAAAATGATGCGTCAATTTGAATACGGTATCTTTGAGACTGTTTCGAGTCTGACGTGTGGAGCGAAATATAAAGAATGACTGTGCTCGAGCCCGAAGGTGTTTCGCATGCCCAATTTGGAAGTAATCTGGTCGAGACGAGAATGGTAGCAATCACGTGTAAAATTCTACGAGAGAGTTAAATTAATAGCAGCAGCAATGGGTTTCGATATAGCTCTAATTTAAGTGAGCTTTGACTTTTCCTCTAAACAAAGCAAAGTAATAAATACAACCTTCCGCAAGCGAAAGTTTAAATATCCTATATAAGTATGAGGTAAAAAAGGGAATAAAGTATAATCTAAAAGTTCTTCATTAAGTTACATATAAAAAAAGAAATCCTACATGTCTCTGGATAAGATTAATCTCTGAAGATTCAAGAGATGCAAATGAAGTAGCTTCGAATGAATGATGCGATTGGAGATCACCGAGAAAAATCCGAATGTGATAGCGACGAAACCGGGTGTCGGTTTTGCGCCGCAAGAGACTGTAATTTGATTCACAGAGATTCGTATGAAGCCACAAAAGGCGGAAGTGAAACACGATGGAATTATTAAGCGCTACCGCAAGCGACGTCGAGGTGTAAATCCGAGGAAAGGCTGAGAGAGATACATGATGACACAGTGTGGGCAGGTGTTCCGAAACCCGGACCCGGAGAAACATGCAGTCTTCGGGCAGGTGTTCCGGCGGGTTAGTTGTGTCTCTGCGTCTCTATGCCTCTCACTCTCGCGTGGCGAGGACAGTCCATTAATTCTCGGCGCTTTAATTAATCGTTGTTCGCTGATCACGACGCTTTCACTGCTTCTGGTATTCCACTCACGCGATATATCCCGCTGAATGGAAAGAATCGAGGGAGGTCAGCTCTGTCATAATATCGATATGTTATCAAGATATGCGTGTGATTTTATGATTTAATTCAGAGTGCGGCAAAAATTATAATGTAATTATAAAAAAGAACTTTCTCCTTATTTATCTAAATGGTCAAATTATTATCTCGGTCGGATAAGTCTCTGATTAGTTACAAATCTTACACATGTTAAATTTAAAATCGGTATTAATACATATTAATGAACAGATATCTAAGATATTTTCTTCTTAGTCACGATTATACTCATCAGGACGAGCTTCTTCATATAACAATTCCAACTTTTGACCTTTCATTTAGAAAAATATATAGATTCAAACTGGCACGGAATTTTTCTCATTCACTTCGGACACGCCTTTCGACTTGTGTGGCAGAACAATTCGCGAGCAGCTTAAGATGCATGCCTGGTTGAAAAGGATGCCGGACATCCCGAGAGAACTAGCGCATCCCAGAAGCCGTTGGAATGTCTATATGAACCAGCGGTGTCGATAATGCGCGTCTTCGAATATGTTGTCGAATACGACGAATGAAATATATAATATAGCAGTCAAGCGATAAAATTCTCGCCTTTCACGAGACGCCGTGAAATGTTTATTGTTTGAAACGCGTTCGTTAGGCCTCGGCATCTTGGCCGAGAAATGAAATTGCAGCGACGGCAAGAAATGGTTGGTGAGAGTACATATAAAATATGATTCGCGGACACCGGATCGGTCGCGATGTAAGCCGGTTGTTCCCTTAATGAATTCCCTCGGTCGTCCTAGGGGCAGCTCAACGCGACTCGGCTCGGCGACGATAAAGCAGGACATAATAAACAGCCCGTAACATGCGGGTAATTAAGTCCAAGAACGTAGCCCGAGCGTGCCCGCGATCCATTCCAAATGACAATAAGCTTTTACTACCGTGGCGGCCTCGTTCGCATTCGTGTGCGTCCGAATGTTTGCGTGTGCGTGTGAATTACGCGGGATTGACATTTTTCATCCCCCCAAAATAGGGCCAACCGCGGCGAGTCACGAGACAGACCACGTCCGCCTTTTGTTCACTTTGCAAACGTACGCCCCCCCCCCCCCCTTTAATCGGGGGCGCGTTTATGTTTCTGCCACTCCTAGGCAATCTGTTCGCGTACTTAATATCATTGAAATTACATCGGTTCTCCTCTCAGGTTAAAAACTGCGGTGGTTCTGTTAATAATTTAAAAACAAGTTTGCATTTAAACTTTAAGTTCTGACTTCTTTAATTAGCAAAAAATATAGTATAGTATTGATTGCGAAGTAAAAATTTCGCCCGACGATCGAGGATTATCGAACAATCTCTTCGCTCGAGAATCCTTGGATTATCGAGGGGGAATAAGGAATGAAACAAGGCGGGGGAGGGAGGCACGATAAAACGCAACGAGATGCATTACGTAGATATCTCGTTTCCTTACACAGAAAAATCAACGGGGAGATTCCATTATCTGATTGCATCGTGCAGGAGCGTCGACGTATTTATTTTTTTTTTATTATACAGAATGCTGCACTTCAAAGTCTTACCGACGAATTCCACGCAGGGTGCCGAACACATTGCGAGATCGGGGGTACACGAGCGGGGCAAGCGAGCATCCTGCGTTTCCGAAAGATAATTACTTCTCCACTCTTCACCCCTCGCGCGCTTTGGCTGGTAGGAATAATAAATTCCCGACCACGTGGATAAACGAAAGGCCGGCTCTGTCAACGCGCGCAGGCGATGCGACTCCGCACTTGAGCCTGTTTAAACGATCTGCGACGCGTGATGCACTCGGAGCGCGTTGTCACGTTACGATAACTTATACAAAGCAAACATTAAACCTATCATACAAATAACCCACGGATATTGCTCCGCAATTTGTTCCGCATCTTCTCGATAATTGGAAAAAAAAAAAAAACGTAAAAGAGATAAATGTAATTTTTCGCGAAGTAAATTAAATTTGTCAATTCAATATAATATATTTCAAAGACTATTCTCTCTTGTAGAATCCAATTCGTGCTTAGGTATATGCAAATAATTTTAATTTGAAAAGAACTACAAGAATTTTGGCTAAGCGATATGTGTTAGCGTAGCGAGGCACAATTCAATGGAGCACGTTCGCGTTACGGTCAAATGCCAGGCGATCCCACGAAGGGTGGTAGTTTACGAAACGCCATATCCTGCCTCGTAACGGCGCTCTAAAGATAATGCGGCGAGGAATGACGCGAGCTGTGGCTAGAGATGCATCCTGTATCATACCGTAGAGTGGAAGGAATTGTGACTAATGGTACCTGCCGATGGAAGAATGGTTCCCGCTACTCTGACGCTGCAGAGTTCCTATCCTGCATCCTCTTGCAACCACCGTTTTGACGGCCTAGACCACACAGCCCAAGTATTTCGGGAACGATATATCGCTTTGTAAGATGCGTTGTAAATGAGCTCATAAAATGAAATATCGATGATAACGCGCTTATCTACTGTCAGTTTTTACATCATGTTTCCCTTGCACGAAGGCGAGAGATGAACGATATTTGTTTTGATAATAATACAGCAGTTATAATTTGACACTTAACATATCATTGTGTTTTGAAGCAGCTCTTGAGATTTTTCTCACTTTATGTCCCATTTTACTTCGAAATGAAAACACTGATATAATATATAATAATGCGTTACATTATATAAATTACTACGATATTTAATAAATTATCTTTACGAATTTTTCCTTGTCATATAATTTTAAAATTAATTCATAGGCGTTGATCTTCACAAGTTATCTTCATAAAAAAGTAGTTTATCGTGTTTAGGCGCTGATCATTCGCATACATACGAGAAGCAAGAATGCGATAACCTCGGGAAATCGAAAGTCGCGATTGAGACGTATGTATTTACCGCATCGACGGGCACGTGGCGTTGTTAAATACGTTCAGTATTACGGAGAAACGCGCGCGCTTTAAATAAGAGCAAAAGGAAGCCGCACGAAGTAAAAACCCCGAGAAAATATTCGGTCCGAGTGCCTTCGAGGCATCGTTCGACCGTATCCCCCTCGTAATTGCCCGATAGTTTCCGCGCGCGGCCATTAAGCCGCCGCAGTTTTTAGAACGTTTAGACTACATCGCAAGTAATTTATTCGCACGCTCGACGGTCTCTAATATTCTCTGGACCGCGCAATAATTATCTATGACGATTCGAATGGAACGAAATTCACCCACCCATTTCGAGTTCGTCAAAGAAAAATCTCGCAAAAACGACTTCATGGGGAGTTCGTGGAACGAAGGATGCACAAATCATGCTTCATATGAATCAACATAATCGGCCCGTTAACGCCTGATTATTTCCCGTTACTTCTTTCTCAAATTATGTAGTAATTTAAAGAATCATGCAAAGTGTTGCCTAATTATTGTTATTATAGCGATGTTTCGTAGACGCATTCTCCCTATGGTTTCGAAATTAGTTCCTATTTTGCAAGCAAACAAGGAAGCTTCAGGCATCTTTTCTACTTGGTGAGTTGGCGATCTCGTAGCCAGCTCACTCGTAAGACTCTTCTCACGCGCAACAACCTTCTGCAAAGCAAAGTCTTTGTGAAGGGTCAGTCCCAATCGCGTGGCGTGCAGCAACTCCCGCGACGGACGCCATGAATACGATCCTCAGTCCGTGCCGACCGGATTCGCATCGGGTTAAACCGTGCCTCTTGACCGAGGGGCCCTTCGGGGAGCACGTAGACGGTATGTAAACACGACTTGGCAACCTCGCCGCCGCCGCCGCCGCCGCCACCGCCACCGCCGCCGTCGTCGTCTGCCTCTTCGTGTTCCTCTTCGTCTTTGTTCCTCTCGCCTCTCCTTCCCGCTTTCCCGCGCTCCGTAGCTCCGTTCCGCTCGCGCTCGATGGGCACGTTTCGCCCGACATGTGCCACATACTCCGGCCGTTCCAAAATCGTCGATGAACAGGTTCGTTAAATTGTGTTGAAGAAAATTGACGTTATTTATAGCGGTATCAAATTTGAGTTACGAGCAATCCTTTTAGAAACTGGAGTATATTCTGGGCTAAATAGACGATAAGAACACGCGCTCTATGTTTATATAACTTGAAATAAATTTTAACTTTGATTTTTTAACATCAAATATGTTTAGCGTTGAGAATTGAAAAATTGCGATTCTGAGATACAAAGATTTTGTAATAAATCACAATATCGATCTAATTATCTAATTCATCGAATATCAAAAAATCGTCGTTCCATATGTGTAATTTAAGTCGATAAGAGAGCGGTAAGATATTACATCTCATCGGCACGTCCGACGAGATTACGATGAAGCGATAGCGCGTGGAAACCCCACACGGATGCATGGCGACGACTCGAACGCAGCTGCATCGCGTCGGGTGATGGAGGATGGCGTGCGTCGCGATCCGTGGATTCCAATGGCGCGACGTCGTTTAAAAAGCCGTGACCAGCACCGGACCGGTCGACACCGCTAGGAAAGTACTGTGATTACCATGCTCGGAAGCATCGGGAATCTTCCGCCGAGAGACCGCTCGCGGTAGGTACACGAGGGAGCGAAACGTGCGGGCGATCGATATATCATTCTGCCGGTGAACCACCTATTAAAAGATAAAGTGGCATAACTGCCCGTTAGCCGCGATTAGGAGGAGGAGGCTGCCGACCGAGAGTTTCTCGTGACAGTAGAGATCAATGACGCGAGCAACGTCGAGAGACAACATCGAGATTGCCGCTGCGCTCGCAATCTTTCACGTGATACCGTCGATCGCGAGGCGTGATTTCACGACATGCGATTAGCCGGCAGACTGAAGTCTCTTTGCTTCCGTCTTCTTCGTTAAGAACGATAACTCGTATCCGCGTCGCGAGATATTATTGCACAAATCGGATTTACATTACAGAGGCTTAAAACGTAAGACGCGGAGCTTGTCCTTCGACTAACGAATAAGAATGATAGTTTTTTTCAAAACATCGATAACGGAAGCATAGATAAAAGAATTGAGACTTAATATTTCGGCATTATGAGATACCAAAGATACATAAATAGATAACAAAAGCTTATCTTTCAATTAATATAATGCGAATTTTATCTTAAGAGGATCGGCGAAGATTACGATCTTCACGAGAACGTTTTCCAGCGAAAAGAAGAGCTTTAGAAAACGGCATTTTTCAATTATCAAACTCGTCTTTCTACATGAAGATCCGTTTCGTGCAGGATGAGGGTTAATGATGACCGAGCCGTAATGCCATAGTGATATGCAACGCGCATAATCGGCGAACTATGACGCGGTGATCTACTTAAACGTCGGTGGGCCGCGGTTCTTACCGCGCGCACATCCACTTACGAGAATGCAGCGAATGGGCTTTTGCACAGGGCGCAATCTCCCGTTCTTAATCAAACATCGATCTCGACGAGCACACGACGGCCGTTATTAACCCCAACGGGGTTCAACGAAACTTCGCGTGACTAGCCGCGCGCCGGGAATCGCCCCGCGGCCCGCGGCCGACTTTCCGTGGATGTGCCGTTTTAAAACGAAACCGTGCTAGCCAGCCAGATCACCCTGCGGTGCATACCGCCGCATCTTCCTCGACTACGAATCACACGATCTAAAAATATCGTCCCAAAAGTTTCTATCCATTCGGAAAAATGGGTCACCGCAACTAGAGACCCTCCAATGCTGCACGCGACTTTTTCAGTAGATATACGACAAAAGATTATTCTCTATCCTCCGATTCCTTTTTATTCTCCGCGACACACTTTTTCCGCTTTAATTCCTCTTGCTATACGGGAAACGATTGTAATTCAACTTCGGAAGAAAAATTTTATTACATTTACATTTTGACTCTTTGTGAGAAATATTACTTTGTTCGACGCATAACCGATTGAAACCAATGGATTGTTTGCTGAGTTCTTGGCGAGGGTTTCTAATCGCCGGGTGTCGCAACTCCGCGGCGCCGGATATATTCGTTTCTAATGTGTATTTACTCCGTTGTGCTGCATGGCCATCTTGCTTGCTCGGCCGTGCAGCGCGATCAACCGTTGGCTCGCGTCTCTATGACACGAATTCCACGAGCGATGCGCGGATACACGTTACCATTTCACTAGCGTTGCATAACGCGTCGTTAAGAGTTTACGAGATGGACGAGTAAAAGCTTACGGGCGCGCGTGCTGAACGTGACTTTCGTGGTATTGCGCTTTACACGAGCGGCTGCCGTGTCGTGGAGAATCTAAAGACCGAGGAAAATGAATAATGGGACAATAAGAGAAATGTGAGTGCGCTTCCTAGATGGAAATTATTGCGGTACGTTAAACAAAGAATTGCAAAAGATCCAAAGTTAGGAACCGATGTTGCAATAGATTAACGCTAAGTTCAATCATCCAAACTTATCCATGTTCTAAGTTACGGATAGAAACGTAATTTAGATGGATATTTCTACTGCAATCCCAAATTAAAATGCAGCCTAAAGTATTTAAAGTAGACATTACAAATAAATACTGAAGATCTTTCTTTAGATTCTCTCAGGTTTCTTAATCTTTCCAGCATCTCCAAATCGCCCGCTGTAAAACGTTATCCTTTGACATCTTTTTCGAAATCTAGTCATCTCGTGATAATTGTTCTCCATATAGGAACACATCACGTTGATGATATATCTGCTCAAGATTCCGACATTTAAATCAACGTTGGTCGTATTTCTCGAAATATTCTCACAGATGTTAATCGTGGTCGCGCGCTCTTAAATTTTATCGTGAGAAGGTGAGAAGGGCGATGGGTACCAGCTGTAGCGGCTACCTAGCCTGCAGCAACGAACGGTAATGATTAATCACGAGGCGGCTCGGGATCTCAGGTAAGAATTCCTCTCGCAGGCGCGACGCAACACGAAGGAGCACGCATGATTACAGATGTGAAAGCGAAAGGAAAACCGACCCGTTGTCGTCTCCCACGGAATCCTGTTGAGAAGCTCTTACACAATTACCGAAGCATGATATGTCAATGAAATTTCGTATTAATGAACTGATGAAATACCGATAAAGATATAGCGACAACATCTCGTGACAGCTTGATATTGTAATCGTACTACAATCATCCACACCGTTTCACTACAAACCGCTACAGCCGCTACAATAAAGTCAAAGATAATTTCTTATCATAGTTATTAATTATATAAGATTAAGAGAAAAGAGATTCTTAATTTATTTTATTAAAGACGGATATTTTTCAATCTTGATGAGACGCATCGAAGTAAAAAGCCACGCGATAGAAGACTACTGACAATGAGACGTGAAACCTTTCCCCGACCGTGTTATCATCGACCAAGTGCATCGTCTTGCCGGATTTGGCCGGATGTGTGCGTGGAAGCGGCTTATCCGAGAGAGCAGCTTGATGCACCGTGTAAACAATGCATATCTGACTGAGTACACCTCTCCGAATCCATGATAATCAAGGCAAACGTCGCGACGCGACGCGACGGGTCTCTCGAGGAAAGCTGATAGCACTGTGGCTTCTACCTTTCTCTTTTCTTTCTCTTTTCATAGCATGAGGGTCCTTACGTCGAGTATATCTACCAGAATGTTTGTAACCGTCGCCAGGTTGGCTCACGATGCACTTTTTATTTCGGCCATAAACGTCGCATAGAAGCCGCAGTTAAATTCTTGCATCAGACGGCGTTTCTTCGAAAGAGAGAGAAAGAGAGAGAAAGAGAGAGAAAGAGAGATAAGGAGAGAGAAGGAGATACGCGGGATATCCTCGGAAATATTGTCCCGAAATAAATGCATTCGAAGGATAGTATCGCTCGCAGACGATACGAAGGATACATGCAGCCTTCGCGATAATACTTGCAATCGACATGCATGTGCATTCCAATGTGTCTCGCGGCCTCGATTTAAATTCAATACTAATGATAGCGACATAGCGAGCCGGCGTTGATAAACAAGTGGATGAAGTATTTCTCAAAAACTTCAATGATATATCGCGCGTGCCTTTCTAATTTTAATCCGAAATCAATCGAATAATGTCGCCTGATAACGCCGCGTATCTTTTACATGAATGCGTTGTGACGTTGAATAACAAATCGCCAAATTGATCCACTCTGCTACTACAATTAGTCGTAACGATATAAAGGTTTTAGCTATTTTTTCTAGTTTCTTAATTTATTCGTATTCACTGCGTATGGAGTTTCTGCATACGACAACAATGTCTCGTTACTATACACGCCGCTCGCAAATATCCCCGACGTGAAACGAGCGTACATTCATGTCTTCGAAATTTATTTGCGTCCTTGAAACCGATATTCCACATTGCGAGTCGACAATACGCGGCATACGCGCGGAACGTTTCACGTCGCGCGGCGCGGCTTTATCACTTCACGGTTGTAACGAAGCGCGGCATTTCTTCGCGTTTCGTAACGAGCGGAGAACACGCCGACAACGTGACCAGATTCGACGAGGAATAATCAGCCTCGTGGCCAACCTCGCGCCAGTTACTTACGCATTTATCCACGCGCCACCGTTTATAAACGTATATATGTATGCTCCCTTTAGTCGACGATAAATTTCGCCGTCCACCGGTTGCTCCCGTTGTTGGAGATAAGATTACGATCGTGATCACGAAGTTCTCGTGTATTTCGAAACATTACGAAACGTCGGGCGGACCTATCACCTAGTAACTTTCTTAAAAGGGTCAGGGATTGAGAGATCTGAATTACATTTTCTGTGTGAGATTCTATCCTATTATTCTTTTACTTCTCTATTTCAAGCTTACGCCTAAAACTCTTAAAAAGATACCGTAGCACATGGAATCTTTTGGGGTACCCTAATAATCGAACGTATTTCTTCCAAATCGTTTAGACGTAGACATTTAACCATAAAAGGCTTAATATGCCCTACGAAGTGGCTCACGAGTCACTTCGGAGTTTCCAGCGGGTCTCATCTCGGACCGCCCTCACCTAATCCCCGGATTGGAACCGCGACGTGATGCGAGTCGTCGCTGCCGTTGGCCTTCGACCACCCACGAGTCATGAGAGTCGTGATCAACCGATTCATCGAAATGAATCACGGGAAAGCTGTCCTCGTCTGCATCCAGTCTGACGTCGATGGGATACTGTAGAGTGTAGGAGAACGTGCCAGACGGCGAGCCGAGTCGCGACTCGCGGATTTCGCGATAACGATGGGGCCTTTCGCTCGCGCCGGTCGCGCACAAGAGAAGCAATTTATACTTAATTAAGAGTAAGAGTAACCACAGAGGGCACAGTGCCGACTTGTTGCGGCGAGGAAGCGTAGCTCGATCTTCGTCAAAGAGAGATAGAGAGAACGAGAGAGAGAGAGAAAGACCGAGACGGTCACGAAGCGTAATGTGCGTCAAATCACATGTTAAGAGACGGTCTGATTGAGTGCCAGACGTACGGCTCTTGCTTTCTTGCGGTTTGTTTATGAATGAAATGAGTAACATAAATTGGACTCTACACGATTTAGGAAAATAAAAATTAAGTGTCCAGAAAAAGAATTTGTCGCCAATTCTCTCGATTATTATTTTACTAATTCGGAATGAATTAATTTTTTTAGAGTATTTTTATAATAATTCTGTAACATCTTACATAACTTTAACAACTAGTTGTACAGTTATTAAGACAAGAATGGAAGAGCCAATACTGTGACTCAACTTACATGATGTTAAACAAGCTAATAAATATTATACTAGGTCTTATTTTATAATTCAAGGAACGATTATGTGATCTTGCAAGAAAAGAATCGTGGCAATACGACTTCATTGAGAATGATCCGCGCAGCTGACCTCTTACCCTTATTGTCTCACCGATTAAAAGTGTTACGTTTGACGCATGAATCATTCTTTAATCATGCGACGTGAGAGCAACGCAACGAAATGCCGATAGCAGTAATAATGTAGGCGGGTAAATGGCCGCAGATTAATTTTTCTTGCTTTCAATTTCGATCGCGATCGCGAGACTGGGGGGCGGGAGCGGAGCAATGAAAAATGTGTATGATCGAGTGCGATGGAAGGCGAGACCCGCGGTGCCGTTGCATGAATAATGCGCGAATACGGCGAACATGTACTATACGGATGTGTATACGTATCGCGTTACGCCGCCGTCCGTTTAAATGGAGCGCGACCGTCGCAAAAAATGATTGATCGACTCCACGGAGCACGATTAAGCAGGGACACGGGGTTTTTATCTGATGACCTAGGACAGTATCATTGGCCGCTCGAGACAAGCGAGTTATCGATGAAGCCCGAACGAGATTCAAGAGGCCTGCATAATGTTTCTCCTATTTTCTCCGAGATACTCGCTACATTCTCGTCTCCAAGTGCTCAAATCATAAGACGCGTCGAAGGAATGTGCGTCATCATGATTCGTGATGTCGACTCGACTAGGCTTGTCTAATCAAAGCGAACGTTGCTCAGGCGACGAATTTCATGACCTCGATGTCTCTCCGTCACTCTTTCTCTCCCTATCTCCGTTTCTTTACTCCCTCGTTCACGGACACCCTCTCGACAGATCGCGGCAACTGCCTCGGGAGAGTTCGACGACACCGTAATCGACGGGCACCCGACAGCCGAGTTCCGACCGTGGAAAATGTAAGTACCGACACCGAGCGTGATCGGAACGAACCCTTCGTCCCTGTACGAAACGGCCCTCGTGCTAACTGAAGCACGCTGGAGCTGCAGTTATGCACTTCGGTATGTCGAATGTTACGTGAATCGTCGAAACGTTTGGAATGTAACTCAACACTGAAACGCCCGTTCGCGGATCAATTCGATTCCTTTCATTTTCCATGTCACACACATACACAACACGTATGCACATTTACAAGGAAAACTGGAAGGACTGGAAATTCCAATCTCAAGGGATTATATTCAGCAATACTGTTATCTAACAACTCGTAAAAAACACTGCAACTTTAACGCTATGAGATTACGACATTCCAAATTTATTATAAATTAGTCATATCCGTTTCTTGAGTGATTTGAGATCATTGTGCTCCAATGACACAAAAGTTGAAAACTTAATATTTCGGTGCAATCACGCTTTAGGAAGTGCAAAGAAATCTTGTAGATTAATTCTACCCTGTCGGAAATTCAAAATGAATATTGACATTCGGATTCTCTTTCTTTCGAGCCCGCTTTCTACGATTCACAACAGACACCCTGTCGAAAGATTCCGAGAATGACGTCGAGAGTTCGACGACACCGAGCGATCGCCACAAGGGCGATGGCCATAATACAAGCCGAGAGAATGAAAGTAACCGGGTGGCATCGGGACGAACCCCTCGTTTTATGAGATACTCGCCACCGGCCATTACGATAATTATCACTCGTAGAAGAGAATTTTGTCTATTTCCAGTCACGGGCAACGAGATCAAAGATGAAAGTGCGCGTCGCGACGCGAATTTTGCCTCGTACGGGAACGTCTACGATATTTATAGGGGCTAGGCGAACAGCGACATATATCGTGCAGAGACCGAGACTGTATTGCCCTGGACAGACGCTGGACAGATTAATAACCGTCGGGGAACCGATGAAAGCCTGGCAGTGTATCGATTGTCGTATACGCGTAAAGGAATTCGTCAAGGATACGCCGAGAGTGAAGCCAGAAAACGAAAGTATCCCCGTTATTTAGCACGCTACATTCTGTAAGATATACATAAGATGTACATATTTAACAAAAATTTGAATTAAGCTGAATTTATTATGGTCTAACTATTGATTTGAAAAATAAAAAGTAGATTGGCATTTATTCTAAGGCAATCATATAACTGCAATAAAACGTACTGGAAAAATAAATATTTACGACTCATTTTTTAATAACAAAATTAAATTATATAAAAGATATAATTTGAAAAATACAACCTTTTTCTTTAAAAAATAATATTTGCATATTATTATTAAATAATTTATACATAGTAATAATTAAACATAATCTTAAATATGCATACACAAAATTCTATTGAACGTTACAATAACGAAATTTTAGACCGTCAATCTTTTTGATGAATGTAACTTATTTGACTTATTTCTCGCTTCGTTGATTTTCTAATTCGTTTTTATTCTTCTCATTGTTGTTTCTCGGTGAGAAGCTCATGCTGAAAATGCACTTCGTGGCTACATCGTTCAACCGCGTCGTTTCATCGCGCCGTCTGAAAAATCTGGTCGAGCAAAGCAGCGCAGTCAGCTTTACGACGCCGATCGAGCTTTTTTTCCCCGTCTCCGTAGTAATGTACCATGTGCGGGTGCCGTGCGGCCGTGGACCTTGATGGGCTTGGCAACCATGGCAACCATGGGGCACGCTACGCGCCGCGGAGGAAAGACTGCTCTACGAGAGGAGAGGAGGCGAATAAACGTGAATGCAAAGGAGCTCGCTGGCATCGGCATAGTCTCGGCATGGTCCTTGAACTGGGGAAGCTCCCGGAGGACGAAGAGAAGCGAGGCAGGTTTTACAATGAGAGAAAGAGAGATAGAAAGAGAGAGGTATCTTGGATTTTTGCGGAACAAGCCGTGGATCAAAGTGCAGCGGCCTTGAACTTGACGATGCGGTCGTCCATCGAACCGAGCGCGGCCGACCAGCGACGGCGTTAGCGTAATAAAAGAATACGCGCCGTGACGTACGGAGATGAACGTCGGGGATGTCACAAAGGAAGGAGGAAACTGCTCGTTCGCGTGCAGACCCTGCAGACAAAAGATCGTCCCGACGCGTCATAAACTGCACGTGCGGTTTCGGCGGTTTAGTCCGCGATTTTACTACAGCGCGTTTGTTGTCGTTTGCATCTCGGTTAAATTCGTCTGCGTCGGCGGTTATATAGCGACTGTCGTTCCGTTAGCAGTATAAACGTGGGATCAGCAAAGTTTCGTTGAAAATAGAAAGGATCTCCTGAGTCAACGCGGCATGATTCATCTTACGAGGCACTGATGTCATACGCGATAATTAGAAATAACGAGATGCTCGTTGCGCGTAATGAATTCTAGTTGCAAATAAGAACAGCGGAGGACTTTTTTCTGACGAGAATGCGATCGTGGCTTCTGCGTCTCTTACGTTTATCAGCACGAGTCGTACAATTTCGAGATTATAAAATCTAGAGTTAAATAAAAAAACCTAAATAAAAAACCGAGTAGACTTCTCACGATCGATGTCTAATGTTTTTTCGAAGGGTTGACGGTGACAGTTTATCGTACCCTGCGGTTTGTCACGCACAGCATGTGGGTGCTCCAGACACAAAAAAAAGAGCAGCTCAAATTGTGGTCCTAACCGTCGCGAGGGGACGTATCGATATCCGGTCCTCCTGGATATTTCACTCCTTAGAGGTCTTTGACTGTGACTTCCACGGCTGATCGATCTGCCGCGGACCGAAGCGTCGCCGTCGTCTCCTCGCACACGTTGTGTCGACACTCGGCCTTAAAATACTTGCGTTATAAATATATCGCGCTATCGTTTCCCTCCTATGCCTTTTCGCTGTAAATCTGAGTCAACGTACGTGTACGCGCTTGATGAAAATTAATAACGCAAATTAAAAATATGTATTCAATAACTTCGAATCTCGTTTTTTCGTTGAACGATTACATTTAATTTTAAAGCAGATTGAATTTCAACTATAATCACATTTTGTCTTCCAATTAGGATGCCTATTTTTAAAATGCTACAAATGCAATCTCGAGAGTTTCGTGAGATAAATGCAAATGCATCGCCATGCAATTTAGGCTAGCAAATATAAGTCGAACACTCGGTGCATTTGAAGATTGCGTGCTCGCAGAGACCGCAATTGTAGTCTGCAATGCAATCAACTTAGACGCGCTCACGTAGTGCGCTTTTTGCGCGATGCACCGAGAATAACAACGAAAAAAATGACCTAAAAACCGCTCGTCTCTAATAAGCCGTGACTCATCAACCGTCTATTCACTTATCTGTCTAACCCAGGGGTTTCCAGGCTGCGACCCCGAGGAGATATATCCATGCGGACTCGAGCCACCCTCGTTGTTTCTGCGGTTAAGTGCGCTTAATGCGCTCCTACACACTAATAATAAGCGCCGCCGCCGATCAATGACCAACGATAATTCGGGAAATTCCGCGTACTTTTACAAGAAAGCGCTCCCGGCGATCGCGATCGATCAATCGTGAGATGCATGAGGAATTCTGTTAGTGAAAGCATAAAAATCCAATAGTTACGTAACCGTGTGCGCGCATACCAAGTGTTTGAATTGCTTGCTCAACCAATTAACGTGACACTTGCGAGAACTCCCAATAGCGAACGCTTGATTGTGTAATAATTCGGCAAACAGAACAGGCTTAAAAAAAATAATAATGCTTGATTGCCTCTCTATCTTTTCCAGAAGGAAATTTCTTGCAATCGATTGAAGCTATCCAATAATAGCTTTGAAAACAGTTTATCATATGATTATTATTATCCAATTAATGTCATTAAGAACTTTCAAGAGTACTTGTCTTACAATCAGCGGATACTTCTGACTTTGTAAAATTTTCGATAAATAAATTTGAAGCAATGATCAGCTGAAAAGCTTCATAAGAAAATGTAATACTCGCACAAGTTAATTTCAGTTAATTCCAGATAACATAATTGTCGAGTATTAAATCACGATTGCTACATTAGGTATCTACGATTATCTGGAAACTTACATAACCGTCAAGACAGCGTGCTCTTTGACCGCGCGTGGAACTTGCTGGCGGCTGCATATTAATTAAAGTACAGCCAACTTCGCGGAGCGTTGAACGATTGACTGTTCTTGTCTCCACGGATAATGCCTGTGTTTGTTAACGATACTGATTCGTTAGCGGCGAGCGATTGTCAACGAACGAGAGAGACGTGACGTAAGAGAGAAATATAAGTGACGTATAACGCTTCCTGAAGCTTTAATGTACACTTAAAAAAACAAACCGGTAGAACGGTATATCTCAGTTTTATTTCGTAGAATTTATTTATATCTTTCTCGTTAGGTAACGCGATCTGCAGAGTCTACATTGAAAGCAAAATATGATTAACGTAGTAGAGAATTGAATGGAGCTTCGTGAAACGAAGTGCACGTAGTCAAAACCATTACCGTATCAAAGTAAATATAACGCGAATACAATAGCTCTATATGTATTCCAATACGTAACTTTAGATATCGTATTGATTTTCTTTCATATTAAGTTTCAAATTTTAAGTATCTCGTATCGAGTAATAAAATAAAGACGATTTACGTTTCTACCATATTTCGATACATATTTAAATTCTATGTACTATATCTCCGTGTTGAAAAGGGTTCTCGCCGCAATCTCCAGATTTACGAGGCATTGTTAGGACATCATTTGCCAACGGCATGATATAATCGTCCATAAAATAGAAATATCGTCTAGTCAGTAGATCGTGGCGGGGTCATAGTTCGAGAAATTAGCGTGTTCCAACGCTTTCTCCCGCGCCTCTCTCTCTCTCTCTCTCTCTCGATCTGCTGGCTGCCCGGGCGGTCGTGTAATTTTGGGGACGTCGCTTTTGCTCGGTGACATCATCCCGTCCCATTCCATTCCATTCGTTAATAATCGCCCGCTCCTTGCTGTGTACACACACACACATGTACGCACACAGAAATAATGCCGATTCTGCTCCGATGTGCCCGTCCCCTGACATCATCGTCCATCAGAGACTCCCGTATGCTCCATTTGATCGCCGAACCGGCGGCCTTCGAAAATAGATTCGTTTTTGCGTGCCGCAACAGACCTGACACCCTTGGATATTTCCAATCCGATTTACGGCACATCGTTAAACGAGAGAGGTCTGTTTGTTCTTATTAAATACGACGGTGATGCGCACACGCGCTCGTCTCGCGGCATTTGCGAGGGATATTAATTGAAATTTCCATACCCGCGGGAGATCTCAACGTGGATAAATGGAACGGCATTCGCAATTAATCAAAAGCATAGCTTTTTTGCCGGAGTGTCTTAATTAAAGTGAATGCAATTGCAAACGCAATTAAAAATAGTAGCTAAACGAAAAATCGATTTTATCTCTCACTGTCTCCTGAAGTTTCACCGCAAAACTCTTTACGTTTATCGATACGATATCCGTAGTAACAATCGAGAAGATACGAATCCTCACGACAATTAAAAATAATCAAAGGTGAATATTTATTATTCGACAGCAGGTTAACGAAAGCGCGACCTATATCAGATAATTGCGGGAACAATCGCGAGTTAGCTATAATTTTATTATCTAGCTAACCATGAAGGTACCTGATTCGCATCGCGATAGCATTGACGATCTAACGCGTTTAACGCGCCTTTTCTTTCTTTTTTTTTTTAATCATAACGCACCGTTACGTGATCACGCTTACGAGACGCAGGCCGGAACGGGACGCCGGAAGTGAAGCGAAGCGTTTCGTATTAGTTCTCGTGGACAATGTGCCGCGATCGACCTACATATTCTGGGAATGGGGTAGTGCCGAGTTATGGTGGTGACGGCGACGGACCGATATGGTGGTT
Source organism: Temnothorax rugatulus (assembly GCA_035220575.1). NCBI lineage: Eukaryota > Metazoa > Arthropoda > Insecta > Hymenoptera > Formicidae > Temnothorax > Temnothorax rugatulus. Next base: position 184,658 of record JASTWL010000231.1, on the reverse strand, counting down.
AAAGCGGAAACGGTAAATTTCCTCGGCAAGTTATTCCAACTACAGCACGGTCCGCGGTGGAAATAACGTTCTCTCCCTAACAAAACGCCTGCTCGTCAAGTTTACGGGTGACGTCACTTGTCCACCATCTGCGAGACCCGCTTCACGAGAGAGAGAGAGAGAGAGATTTTTCTTATTTTAATATTTCTACAAATAAATAACATTGAACTAAATTAATTTTGCCACTTTTAAATTCTCTATTTTAACATTTCTATAAATAAAAATGAGATATATGTGCAAACTTGAAAAAAACTTTTTATCAAATCCACGTGGGGCAAGTGGTATCTTAAAACTTAAAAGCTCTTAAACAGCATGATTACATGCAATAGATAATAGGTGTAATTTAACTGATACAGAATCTTTTTATTTCACAAACTGTGTTTTAAGTAACGGTACTTTAAATTGATAGTAAAAATAATTGTTGCACCATAAAACCTACGTTTAACAGCGGTGCAAAACGCAAGGAATAGCTAATAGCGTTTGAAGCATAAAAAAGCAGGAAGCATCGCAAAGTCATTTTGTATAATCAGCTCGCTATTAAAGGCGATCAATGTCGCTCGTGATTTACCGGTATCATTATGTGCAACCGAAATTAGAGAATGTCGGTACGTGTAATGACATTCTCAGTTTCGTCACGACGATAAAACGTCTATGTGACTGACCCTTAATAGCGGTGAAAGATCCGGCGAATACCGTGTGCCACACACCTTTCGATCGTTCATTACTCGAATGTGCTATATGCAATTAGCATATTTGACCCCGCGACTGACCCCGCGGGAAGTAATGGGATGCGTAATATATCCGTTTCTACTTATATTTCGAAGGTCGCTGCCATAACTGGAATTAACATGTCTCCTCTGTTTTCTCAACTTCCTCGGTTTCCCTTGAACGAATAAGCGGTAATAATCCGACCATTTTAACGATCGCAAGATCACGATAGCCAGTCATGAGAGTTTCTCACATTTAGCGTAGCTTTTGTAATCATAGAAATTGCGGTTTACGAAATTATAATTTCTTATTTCAACATTGTCCTAAATAAAGAAGATTAAGGCGTTAAAAACTATGTATTTTAGTATCCCAGAGACGGAGGTCCAAATTAAAGTTTTGTTTTAAAGTAAAATGTATTTAAAACTGAGCGGCTATTCTATCTTGCGGAAATTCTGTCGCTAAAAAAATTGTAATCTTCGATTCGATCATATTGATGTTGCGACATCAAAGTGACCGCTGCTTTTCTCAAACACAATCCCCAGTAGCTGTAATCTTTCCTTAAACACCTTGCGGCATCATTAAAGACCGTCGTAGCAGGGTCGACGACAAAACTAATACAAAAGATCTCCTTTGACTTCTTCTTAAGCACACTAAGCCCTAAGGTACCTATTTGTCAGGCGTCTCGTCCCTATAGGTGAACGAGTCGAGGGTCGCGGCAGATACTCGAGGCAACGGAGTAAAAAGACCTCCTCGTTGCGACGTTCCGCCTAATAACGGTTCTCGAAGCTTGGGAGAAGCTCGGAGCCGTGGCCGCTCGTATTCACGTGCCAGCAGCGGCGGAGATGCTCCTCTAATCGAGAAAGTCTGGCGGCCACGAGTAGACGGGACGGCAAGATGAAAGAAGACTGCGCGGTTCTCAATTGCGCGTATGCCTCTAGCACTTGACCTATCGACTAAACTATGCGCGGAGCCGAATTCTAAACCTAAAGGGTCCAACTACGTCCGTCTTAGTTCTCATCGTCTATTTTAGACTAGTACCGGAAATCGCGAATCAAAATGAGAAACTATTGACAGAAACGTTTATTACAATCAATATCACGATATTGATCATTCTCAAAATATCTATTTCGGAATGACATACATATATTACAGAAAAGTTTCGTATTTCAAACGAGTCATGTGCATCGATGCGAGTAATAGTATCTATTGACGATAGCCGTGATGATAGGGGATGTGTTCATTATCTCTCATTTCACTATAACAGTAACCGCGTTGATAACACATCCATCAAAATCCGAAGGGTGTCAGGTAAGCGACGGAAAGCATATAGCGCGATGATAATACACGTAACATTATCTCGGGTCTCAATTTTGAGCTACACGTATGGAACGAATATGCGCCCGCATGGCCATGTCCACTGGGAAAACTAGGCCGTTTAGTTTGCGCGAATCAGCTCAAGGTCCGCGCTCGCCGATTTGCGACCAGTCTCACGCGGCGGGAGATAACGAGAATTGCTATCTTTTACAGTAATTGCGTTGTCAAGCGACGCTCGGAGGTGCGAAGTGACACCCCAGACGAAGGTCGAACTGGTTAATCGAACGATTCTACCCGCTTGCACCTTTAATCGGTGATTACACGAGCCTTGGGCAGACGAACCTTTTACGGAGGAGATACGTTTGCGTGTATCGGAAATAAAGCAAATTTACACAAACGGATGTGTGATGTACGCAAACGCGAATTACTTGGTCATCGCAGACGTACTGACCCAGTGGTAGATGACGAATCCTTCTAATCGGTGTACCGAGACTAGACTACTGATAATCATCGCTGCATTGACGGGGAGTTTTTGTGGAAACCGGGAACTCGCTGTCGAGCATCGGGTGCTAATTAAACACAGCAGACCGTACGATGAGCCGCCACATGACTTTCTAATTTCCTGAGAGTAATGAGTGTTCGTCAGCGAGATGCTCACACGGCTCTCGATAGATGCTCAGGATATTACCTATCGTAAATAGCTAAAAATATCTATTGTACTTAATAGCATATGAGGAAATTTAATTATTAATCGTTTAGTTTTGTAACACAAATAACAAATTGCAAGTAAGATCGCGTTGCAAAATACAAGTTATTTTTAATATCCTTTCTGATGCTCGTGCATAGACGATCGCCTACGAACAATATCAAGTTGATACTATTTCGCTTAATTAATCCAATACCACGCAAACTCTATCGATCTGATCGGTGAATTTATTGCGGCTGAAGTGACTCTCCTCAATATGCATGCGAATGCATGCATCGTCTCACAGGTATTACAAGGCCACCCAAGTGCAACGTTAATGTCAAGGCCATGAAAGATGAACATATACTGACGACGCAAGAATAGTTTATAGTTTCGAACTCGATGATTTCCGCGCAGTAATTAACTCTGTCGAGGCGCGAGCAGTCGATGACTTCGTATAATTTAAAACGATTCTAATCGAATTCTATCTTCGCGCGAAGCCGATCTCCGCACCGTCCTTAATAGCCTACATAGTTGCGCGCCGTAAATATTACTTGGAGCTGGTTTCGCCAACGTCGGTTAACTTTAACCTCAGCTTAATTGATCCTTAACAGAGTGGAACTAAAATTATCAGGAGAAGGAATTAATTGAACTATGATTAAAGAGAAACGACGACGATGGCAAAATCTTAATCCCTCGTTTATCTATAATGGTTATAATTGAATGTTGTTAGTAAATCTTTCTTTTTCGCAGACTAGCAACGGATCAGATTTGCCATAAAATATGTACTCCGTAGGTACCTATCTCTAATTAAGTTATATTCGCTAGATTGCATTACGAAAATAACGTAACGATAACGAGCGTTGCTCACTCGCTCGCTCGCTCGCTCGCCGTCGTAAGATAATTTTATCCGTTAACCGTATTAGACTATGCCTATTTATTCTCATCTATATCAGTCTCACATATACATATGTGCGTTGATGATTGTAACGAGAGCCCGAGACGCCGAAGACATCCCGATTAATTATAATTGCCTTTCCGCCATCGATCTTCACCTTATGCGATAATGCCCCTCGATTTCTCTTAACGGGGCCAGACATAATGAGTAATTGTTTTCTCCAGTACACATCCAATCCCAGGATTATTAAAACAATACACGTACGCTGTGCGACATCGTTGTGTTGTGAGTCTATTCGTGGAGTTCCCTGTCCGCTGCTGGGTGAATTAATAGATTTTACACATATCGCTAGCGCCGGTTCTCTCGCGCTATTATCGGCAAAAGCCCTCAACCGCGAGATCGTTGTGTCTGTTCCGCGAATGGCACAACTCTGCGGTGATGACGGAGTACATTACCGCACCTACACGATAGCAAGACGATTCAAACTCGTGTCGTTAAACTCTGAATGAATGTGCCGCATTCGTGAGTTGCGCGTACCGGCTTTGAAAAGGCGGATACTTTTGACGCCTCGAATATATATAGAGTTCTGAATATTTTAGGGATATCTGTCCCGCCGCGCCGTACCTATCTCGATTTAACGTGTCTCGAAAAAAGCGTAGATGCAATCAACGCCAAATGTTGTAGAGCAGATGTTATTTAAGGTACGCATTAAAATTAACATAATATTTCTCGACTGTCAGAATATTGAAAGTTTTAGTGAAATTAAAATTCAAAGTTTGATAATGAATTTCATATCTCAAACGTAATAAGATGACTCAAATCCTTTTTACTTGTTTCATTATATCACTGTTATTACTTGATATCTCCCTCATTCAACACGAGAAATCTGAAATCCCGGCTGATTACTTCGTCCGCGTCAATTCATCTCATTGTTACGACACCGCCGCGCCGGCGTATTCTTAGGTACTCGTAAGGCGCGGATTACTTAAACAGGGATTCGCTTGTGCTTTATCTCCCAGACGGGCGGTGCGCGGATGTTCTCCTCGGCAAATATAAAAACACGCTGGTGGTGGTACATCGCGCGTATGTTAATTATCGTGTATTACTACACGCCCTGATAACAGCCCGCGCAATCTCGTGTCGTTAAACCCTCAATGAATCGAGCGCATTCAGGGAAACTAGGCTGCGTCCGTGCTCGACATCGCGAACTTCCGAATGAGTGTCGAACCTCGCTTTATCGGCCACGACTTGACCTCCACGCAAATCACTCGCTCGGACTGTATCGAAAGTGACATGTATCGGCAATGACTTGACAATAAACCAGTAGCGAATTTAACCAGTTATCCCCAGATGACCTATTTTTGTTACATGCAATTATTCTCTTAAGCTTTACGTAAGTATAGAATTTATATCAGTAAATATTAATCAGTTTGATCAATATTTATACACTGTTAAAAGAAATTTTAACGTATCTTTTAAAAAATGATGGGAAAACTTTGCCCTGTAAAGTATTCTCAGCTCTAACAACAATATTTACTGAAATGTTAAAAATTTGCGATTAATGCAATAGAGATGTAATCTGGCAAACGATTTTCTGACATCGAAACATGCGCCACGTTGATCGTTCGCGTGAAAGGAAATTAATAGTTTTCGACGACACCGTTAACGCTATCTGATATTACGCGTTGCGACATAAAGTTACAATCATTATCCGTAAAACTCGAAACGAAGTCGTTCGTGTCGGACAAACAATTCCGCGATATTACTGATACGTTACGGATAGCTTACGGAGCGTATTGCGTGTATCAGTCTCTAATCAATTTTACTGTTACGAGTCGATTCACGCGAATAGTGCAAATATTGCGGTGTACAGGGAAATTGATTCAAATTGCAGTGCGTGCTCGGCGCGATAATTCGTTTGTTAGGAATTTCTTGATGCAACAATCGTGGGATGGAAAGTGAAACGCTAATAATCGGCGGTGATTCGTTGCGCCTTGCGCCGAGAACATGCGACTTCGCGAAAGCCCCTACGGGTCATCGTGATTCAACCTCACGTCTTTAAACTTTCAATGGGTCCGTTACGTTCGAAGAAGTCTACGGACGTCATGCATGTAAAAAGAACTTCCTCCTTCGTCTCTAGCGAACTTCGACTCAAAGTGTTAATTGAAGGTGTTTAATACGCTGTCTCTAACCATTTGCCAATCTATCAAAAACTTGAGAAAATTAATTCTGACATGGCGAAAATAAACTTTATATTTAAATATCTTATTGTGCAATTTTTATAAATGTATTTTGAAAAACGTCTTGCCATTTTATGGTTATTAATGGTGAACATGAAATTCACGAATATTTGCAAAATTAAATGCTAATAGAAGTTCTCTTTATTTCATTGTCTCATCATCTTTATCAGTATGCTTCATTAAATGTAAATTGCTGCAATTTTCCGGTAATTTAAACAGAAATTTAATCATGCAACGCTTAATCAATGATTACATTATTATTGATATAAAAGTTGACAGACGGGACATATTTCATCAGCAGCGAAAGTGCATAAACAGTGCAATAGGATCATTGTGGAAAATACGAATAGATTGCGAATAGTATTATGATGACCGATTTGTCGTTCGTTGAAATGTCTTATGCTGAATATATTTTGTAGATGTAATCTACAAGTTAGTCTCATATCGCATGTAATAACTGTCTAAGTCTAAGTAACAAGTTTGACTTAAAATTAATCACCGGATTGAAGTATCACGAGTGTCTCTATGTGCACAAACACGTGCGCGTGCACGCGCGCGCGCGCGAGCGAGCGAGCGAGCGAGCGAGAGAGAGAGAGAGAGAGAGAGAGAGAGAGAGAGAGAGAGAGAGAGAGAGAAATATATAACTTGTATGTGTATATATATGCCGTGAGATACTTCTCCATGTGTGTATATGTATGAGAGCGTAAGACGCTCAACAATTAAAGTCATATTACACGTTTATATCGCGAGATCAACGGCAACACAATAATAGTAAAGACAAACGCATATAATGCATACATCGTTGTAAAATGATTTCCATTATCTACCATAGGAAGACAATACACACGATTGAAAGATATCCGCGAAAAGATCGTGTCATAAAATGTATGGAAATGCCAATATAATTTAGCAATTTTATCAAGCGATGATTCATAATTTTAAGCAAAGTTCGTAATTCCCAGCACTTATTAAAATATGTGCACATTCCTTGTTGCATATATGTGCATAATAATTGCAGTTGTATTGATTCATTGTCTAAACGTTATTAATTATAAATACAATAAAATCATTAATGTTGTAATTCTACGCTAGATATCTGAAAAACCCAAGTGCGGATAATAATGATATCGAGAGAGTGGAGAAAATGGAACGATAAAACAGACTTCTCTGATAGAACAGATAAAGCAGGTATGTATGATCAGACTGGTACGAATTTATAGTGAAGATAAAGATGAATTTACGTTTGCTTTATTTTATTGCACTTTATTATCTCGCGTAATACTTGATATAATAAATATATACATGTGTACGTGTACGTGTATGTGAGTGGGTGTGGATGTGCGCGCGTATGTATTCATGTAATTGTTTGATTGTAGCATTATATTCATGGGAATAAGTATCTCTAAAGTCAATGGTCATATAATAGGACAGCATGTAACAAGACATACGAAATCTTAGGAACCTCAATGGCGGTAAGACCAATCGTAGAAAAAAAATAGGTTAGAACCGTAGAAAATTGTGATATAGAGAGTGTTAATAATCGGAATAATGATCTAATTCATCAGATTCTCTATCATCTTCTGAATGGACCGTATAATCTGAATATGGCAAATCGTAATGTTCTGTATCACAATCTGAAGCTCCTCCATCGTCTCAATAATCCAGCTGAAACAGCAGACAATACGCGAGACACATATCAGACACGATCATATCAATATCAGACAAATCGACGTTAACTATATGCAATAGCGGAGGCAGTCTCTCTTGACCTATTTCTTTCTTATTGAAAATTGCTGTTCCCCCAATGATCATCTTCAACATCACGTTATTAGTTCGACTGCTACAAACGTCTTTAGCAATCTCAAGAATGGGGTAAGGGGTAATATTCTTAATATTCCTACATCCGGAGAGATCTAACAATTGTAATTCGGGCGAGGATTGGATGAGCGTTCTCATGCCCCGATCGCTAAATAGACATGTTCGGCACTCAAATTCTTTTAAGCCACACACGTTTTTCAAGCCATTGTCAGTAATTTGACGAATATAACTGACGATTAATTTTTCTAGTCTTACTAACGTAGCAATAGCCGTTAATCCGACATCACTCACTTTGGAGCAACCTGTTCGATATGGAAGGATAATTTTAAAATAGGATTAAAAAAGTGGCAAACATATATATGTATATGTATATATATATATACATATATATACAGATAATTGTAATTTACCTGTAATGTCAACGTTGGTAAGCTGCTGACAATGCTGTACTAAATGGGTAAGGAAAGTGTCCGATACTTCATCACTGTACGTGATTTTTAAAACTTGCAGATTGACAAGATGAATTAAAGGCAACATATCCGCCGTTTGTGCGAAGGAAAAGTTTCCAAAAAGCTCCAATGTTCTTAAACTTTTACAATGCTGATCGACAACTTCCAATGTGTGTTTAGTTATACCGATACATTGGTTTATCGCAAGATGTTTCAAATTTTCGAGCTTCTTTAGTGCCTGTACGTGACAATATCGATGTATATCGCCGATCAAAAAGCGAAAAGTGAAAAGTAAACAACAATCTATTTACCATTGAAAGGTGAGTGTTCTCAAGATAGTCGCAACGGTCCAATATAATTGTATGCATAGTTTGCTCTGGCAAGCATAATAAGCATTTGCCCGAAATGCTATTTCTAGTTATCGCGAGATATTCCAAGTTTTGATTTAGCTCAAAGAGACACTTTAACTCGTCATCACAACTATATTCAGATGGTCCTAAATTAAACTTGGTTATGTTTCTATAATTATTTGTTAATGTACGTATATCTGACTTGGAAACTGTCAGTGCGGTAACGTCGATACTCGTAAGATTAGGGCAAAGTTTCCCGATAACGATCAACGTACTTTGGCTTAAAGAATGATTCGGGTCATTTAGGTTTATTCGCGTTAAGAATCTGCCACATTTAAGCAATATCTTACGAAGTAAAGCTGTACAGATGGGATGGGTGTACGTGAAACCCCATGTAGATGGTGAGAGATCCAATGTCTTAATCGTATGCCAGGAATCTTGGCTTAAATCTCTCCAGCGCTTGCAAACTGTAAATATAGTAGGGGGATCATTGTTTATTTACAAGGTCGCGATATATATAAAATCTTCAATACACACACCATGCGTTTGATTGAACAAGATACTCGCCTATCTCTATGCGGACTCTATCTATAATTGGCAAAAACAGGAAGATATGTCTCAAGCAATCGTCATTCAGCATATGGATGGATACATTTTCGGTGTCATTTTGCAGATACTTGTGAACGTATTGTTCCGTGTTGAGCTTTTTTTCGCAAGTTTTGTTCGAGTCTTTTTTCATCGTATAATACAATCTCTGCTCCGTATTGTCAGGTTGATGCCAAGAATCTGCGGCCATCACCTTTAAATTTCTGTTGCGCAATCTTATGCGCTTCTTACTCCCGTCTTGCATCGCTCTACAAACAATTGGTTACAAACAACATTGTTTATCAGTAATTTGCTAGTGTAGCCTCCTTTTGAAACTTACGTCACTGCATCTGCCACTTTAGTAAACGTGACAAACGCATAGTTACTTTTCCCCTGATTTCTACGCAAGTAGCAGCTCTCAACGTTTCCATACATAGAAAAGTAATTGTGTAATTCCTTGAAAGTTGTCTGGAATAAAATTTGTCAGACAAACAAACAAACAAACAGACAGACAGACAGACGAATAGTCAGACAAATATGATAGAATTATATTGATGCGTTATTAAAAAGTTGTTTATGCCGCCGCATAACATTTATGGCATAAAAATTGAGAGAAACAAAGACAAGATACTAACCCTTTTAGCCAAATTGCCGACGAATAATTTTCGTATCGGTACGCCGTCAACCATTTCCGAACGTGGGCAATCTGAGCGAAAGGACAGACATAAGACAGACGTGATTCAGCCGATAAGTTTTCGTTGAAGATTCAACGAATATAAATATAAATTCAAACGTAAATCTAAAATTCAGGCCGCTTACCGTCCGATACGACTACGCTTGTGTGATGATGAAGCATTTCGGCATAATCAAATTCTAAAGTATCGTCCATCGTTGATTTCTATCTCGCAAACACCTTGTCTCTTTATCTCTTTATATCACGCTTTTTATACCTCAATTTCGCATATAGCTCTCTTCGATGATTTTATTTTCTTCTATTTTTTTTGCCCCGATATGCACGAGAGACCAACGAAACGACCGCGTAAACCGCGTGTGACCCCAGGACTCCGAACTCCCGAGACCGGGAGATGGGGAATGGGGAGTGGGAGAACCTTCGCTTCGCGTTCGCACGACAGAGCGACAGAGAGACAGAGAGACGCCAGACGGAGAAAGGGGAGAAACACTAAACAGTGACAGTAAACAGATATATGTATAACACAAGCCTAGTTTCCACTGAAGTCTTCAATTCGCGATCCTGCGATCCTGCTTCCGGTTTAATGTACTGTTTCCACTGGTTTCCACACTGGTTTGGTTAGAGTCTAGCCATAAGGCGATATCGTCAAAATCCTGCGAGAGAGAAAGAGAGAAGGGGATATAAGAAAGAGAAAGCGTATCTTTCTCTTTCTCTCTTATATCTCTTTTCTCTTTCTGCATCCCAATCATGTGCCTGGTTGCTGTCAATAGGTTTGTTCTTTTTAGCTACAGTTCATCTTTTCTTTTTTTTTCGCCAACGTGAAAAGAAAAAGAGGAAAGATGAACCGTATACATAGTATACATACATATGTATATGTACAAGAAGTTCTAATCTTTCTTAATTAGGTGCAAAAATTAAACCTTAATTTCATATATTAATTTTAAATTTAATTTCATACAGTCTAAAAAAGTTAAATTTATTCGCCTTTCAGATTAATCTCCTCAACGTTTCAGAGAAATATCATTTCGACGCTACGTTTCTCGATTCTATCATAATGAATATTCCAATAAACATCTCGAGTAAACAGTTCGCAGACAATATCTAGTACTATTCGTACTAGTTACGGCCCACGAGCCGGTATGTCATTAAACTTGGAACTAGTCCGTCACGCTCTGAGAAATTCCGGAGCATTTCGACGTAAATCGTAGACGACGCGGAAGCTCAGCGTCGAATCAGCGGCGCGCGTTGTCTGCTTACGCGCTCGGTGTAATTAGAACGAAAACACGGGATTTGAATGCTCGATGAGGCTCGAGGAGCTGCGATGAGGTGAGAAAGGGCGAGAGGTGTATCATTAGTAGTCTGACGGCTTCGTCGGTGACTGGCATTCCGTCCTCTGGCCGCGGAACAACGACGTGCCCTCTTCCACCTCGTCGCCGCACTCGCCGCGTCGTCGTCTTTTCTTCTCTCTCATTCCCTCCACTTCGTTTCCAGCTTTTACGTGCCACGAATCGGGGCCCCACGAGCGTGGCCTATTCTCCACGCGACGCGTATAACAAACGCCCGTAACGATTGTCCCGCTGAGATGCGAAGCGTATAATTATAATATGCCGTCACCTCGAGCGTGCGATCGTTGACAATATCGACCCGATGGCCCATTCTTGTCGAATGTACAGATCCAATATCTTGAATATGTTAGGGTCAACCCTCTATTGGGGAGCGATCTGCTTGAATTGAATCTTTGTCATGGAGAAAGGGATAAATTGATCCAGCTCGCTTTTGAAAAAAAGACCTTCGAAATCTCTCTTTAAAACAAGTCAAAATTCTACATTTTTTCTGCATTTTATTATTTATTTTCGTCTAATGTTAAGAAACTTTTTATGTGTATCTATTTCTCGGATATTTGCATATTTTTCTTCACACCGTAAAAAATTAATGCTGTTGTTCATACTTTTAATATATTTTATATTATTACACGTTATTAGGGTATTACTTAGGGTCAAAGAGTTCTAGATGATTCAAGTAATTAAAATGTCGCGCTATTTTATTACATTTAATGAACACTGTGCAATGGTTGTAACGATATCAATGCATACGTCGGTTCATCATTTAGAAACCATTTATTTGTCGTTGCGTCATCATCCCGCTAATCGCATTATTAAAACTAATAACATTTACGCCTAAGTGCAGGCATATTTATCCTAGAACACCACACATGGGTGTAGCACACTCATGCGTGTTTTAAAAATGCCCGCTTTTTTACAATAAAGTGAAAGTTAGAGAATCGAAGTAATAAGGTAAATTAACTTTTGTTCTCTTTCTACGATTCCATGCTTTGCAGCCTCATCTACCATTTAGTAGACGTATGACTACACCCAATATTAGAGGTGCTAAACACAGTGTGGTGTTCTAGGGTTAAATTACATTCATGCATAATAATACTTATCATATTCTATAAATACAACTATTTCTCTAATATAATCTTAATTTATATTCATTTATATTCACATATCACAAATATCTCTTGCTTTAATATCATCTTACTCTAGCGATTTTTTTGAATCTTCGGGCGAAAACGGCAGGAAATTTAAAACGCCTAATTAAAATTTCTCGCATAAAATATAACTGACGCACAAATGAATAAGTTGCTGTTTCGTTCCGCGAAACACTGTAGCCAATTTTGACGTTGGATCAAATCGCGATTCTGCCGCTGTAAGAGATCCTCGCACTTTCGTTCTATCGTCCGTACGAGATTGCGTTGCGACGCGAGTGAAAAAAATTGGACGTACGGTGCCTCTCGTAGCACCGGAAACGCGCGACCGGATGATCGATTATCGAATCATTCTATTGCGCTATCACGACCGTAAAGGTTTCGTCTGTTCGAGTGGTAACGGTACCATGCCACTATTCACGGCTCGAAACGTTGCGTGGGTTGCGTGCTCATTATCGGGCGACTCGTTATCCGCCGTCGTAGCAAGGGGTTCACGGAGGGATATAATTTATGGAATCATCGCACTATCGAGTCCCTTAACAAAAGAAAAACGCGGGATCTACGAGAAATTCCGAAAAATTCAGAAATTCAGACGCCCTCGAGAATTTCACGCACGAATGCGAACACATGTAACAAGGATCGGATTACTGAAAACTGACACGCGCGCAATTGTATATTGCCCTGCCGAAAATATCTTCCGGCTCGCGAGGAAATCGCGTAACTAGTATTTCGGGATATCAAATGTAACTCGTACGCTCTATAAATAAGTTTTAAACATAATCGTATGTGGGTAATCGAACGTAATTTACAGCTGTTTTAATAACAGTATATAAATCTAACAAATTATGCTCATGTGTATCTCAAACATGAAACCATGATTTATGATGATCTTCAAGTGTCTCACATCTACGAAACATATAAACGGAGTATTCGTTCGAGATGTTTGTGCGAGTTAAAAAGCGTGTAGGAACAGAGACCGGGAGAGTGAAAGAGCGTTCGTCGATCGAGGGACGATTTCGACACAATTTCCGTCTCGTAGAAAGCAAACCAGACCAGACCGCAGACGGAGTATTCTCTATATTGGATGCGGTGACCGGAAAGCGTACCGAAATAAAACCTGCATCACCCTTTCGCATTAGCCGTTAGCCAATCCCTATTTATAAGATATTATGTTCGCCGTAGCGCACACACATGTCCACTGCCTCGGAAGAAAGATAGAAATGAAGGAGGAGGAGGAGGAGGAGGAGGACAAGAAAGAGATCGTCACGCACATATGCCTAGCACGCGTAAAACGCGCGGACGTCGATGGTTTAACGTGGCACGCACATCAACGGCGTGTTACACGACTAAAAATACCCCCAGAAACCATCTAGATAAGTCTCGAAGACCCGAAGGGGGTCGGGTCTGGTGGGCGGTATATTAATGGACTCGAATCGGCCAGAAATCAAAATTATTGTGGGCGTGCACGGTGGTCGGCACGCACCATCATCACAGAAACCACCCGAACGCAACCGAGTCGGAAGCACCGGCGCGGGATGTCCGGCGTTATACATCGACGCATTAGAAAGAGGTCCTTTTTTTCGACAATTTGTAATGAGCGAGATTTCAGATTACCCGTTTATTGAGTAATAACTAAATAATTCTCGATTTTTATTTTACAGACTCTCTTGCAATCTCCAGGAAGTAATTACTTTCAAGCTCAGTCATTATATCTATTCACACATCTTTCAAACTATGACACACGTGATGTTGTTATCTGGTTTCCGTATTACCTGTACACATCCGGATTTCGATAATTTTCCTGACAGTCATTTTTTTCTCAGTGTAAATTAAACTAATAGTTAAATCGTGTACATATTTTTGTCTTTCCTTCAAATTAGACAAAGATAGACATATGATTTAATTATTAGTTAGTTTATCAGCAGGTTGGAGTAATCGGCCCTTATAGTGATGACACGTAGGAAAATACTCACTCCACAAACGCGTTAGACGTTAGATGGTGGAATGCTCAAAGCATAAGAAGATACAATTGATAAATCACGTAGCTCCTCTTCTTTCGCACTTTTAAAGATATTTACCTACTTTTGATCAATACTGATATCTTTAGCAAAAAAATTTAGCAATATTGGTTTTACATTGGGTGCGTTCCGCAACACTCTTAGAATCATCCTTATTGTTTGTCAAATGTTAAACAAGGACGAATGATGCTCACAAGCGTTGTGAGCGTTAAGTGGAACGCACCTATTATAGTTCCTGCTTACATGGAGAAAACAAAGTCACAAAATGACTGTCAAAATAATTTAAAACTTCTGCTCTCTAAAAATCGGGACATTTAGACATTTATGTTATATTTAACACAAATTTTCTAACTGTGTACATATATATCTAAGAATGAAACGATAAATTGATGACAATGTATGCCAGGAATGGAGTCACGCTGTTCAACAAATTCTCTCGCGTTCATAAGCGTCGACAAGCAACACGGAGCTTAACCGTGCCGTTGTCTTGTCGTAGCTATCGAAGCTCATTTATATTGACCCTTAATTTCTCCACGGATCGGTGACGCGGCGGAAGGAGAGTAACGAGTGATTCAAGGAGAAACGACGAGGATCCTTGTAGTTGCCTATATATCTGGTTGCGCAACGCGTGTTCGCGTATCGTACGCGTGTTTTATCTTGTGCAACCGGCTTTTCCTCTTTTCCCCGTGGTTCGGCATTTCAAAAAACCAGCCGCCTCGTTGCGAAAGGAAGAACCGTTATTGCCCGCAACCTTCGACACGCATAAATAGATACTGATTTACGAATCAGATTTATAAATACGAATAAACTCCACGAAAAGAAAGCCTTAATGTTTAGTTAACCAACTAACATGGTTCTCGGTGTATGAACAAGTTGGAACAATCGGCCCTGAAATGGATAAGTATTAAAATAAAAGGCCATACTAATGAAAAGATAAAATATACTATGCATACTTGTAAATGTTTCTATTTATTAAACTTAGCCTCCCCCTCCTCTTTTCACAATTAAAAGTCCCGATTTCTGTTAAAGAAAAGGTGGTAACCCTGGATGCATTATTTTTATGTCATAGCGATAAAATTGTAAAGCGACATTTCTCTCGACTATCCTTGGCATTTAATGACAGCTCGAATTAACTAAACTTTAATTTGTAAATGTGAACGAAGCTTTTAGGAATTTGGTGATCATTCGTCTTGTGTAATACACAGCCGTATATATTTCAAAAAATTCTATTTTAGGAGATGTGTACAGCGTATTTAAAACCGCATGCATTTTTATCTAATCGCGGAATAATTATTGAATGCGATAATTCATACTTCGTGCCTTACGCACACAGTTCATTATATATTTATATTTGCAGTTTTCTTCCGATGGGTGCGCCTCGCGCGCGGTTTTCTTCGCGAGAATGCACGTGTCGGCGTCGCGTACAAATATGTTTATCAAAGATTACGTCACATGCACGCAGCTTAGCCCGTTAATTAAGTAATTGAGCTTGATAGAGCCGAGAGGAGAGAGAGACCGCTGTACGGGAGGTCAACCCGCATGAGAAAAAGCGTTTCTGTCCGTGTGTACCTTAGTCATCCTCCTCTCTTCCGCTTTCCCGGAGTTTCCCTGGGGAAATGCATTAATCGCCATATACCTGAATCCCACTCGTGAGGAAATGCGATACTTGAGCCAGCCGGATTGTTACCGTCCATAAGTTTGTCAGTCTAGTCAGCGTAGAGGACAGCTGGCCTTTAACTTTGGGCCCCTCTCTGGATGGATCCTATATTTCGCCGTGTAACCGTGCTATAAATTCCTCATATTCCCATGGTATATTTACGAAGAGAGGAACAGCAAATAAATCCCGTTTCTTTGATGATCTCGCTGTAATCAATCCTCATTTGCAAATTTATAAATAGCAACATATTCATCGATAAATCTGCTTCTTCATTTCGTAGAAAAATACGAGAGTTTCATAGATAGAATCTTCATATCTCATCGCCTCCAGCGAATTACGTCATTCATTATAAAAAAGAGATACAGAAATGACAAGTACTCCGAGCGAGAAAAATTAATGATCGCGGCGTTCACTTTTAAAACGTCAATTTAATATCTCGCTTAACGCACATTAATTAATGATCCGAGTATTGGTTGTAATGCCAACGCCCAGGTGCGCGATAATAACATTTCGTGCACGCGGCTTGCTCAACTCGGTAATGCGTAGGAAAATCCAGGGAATGCGATTATCGGTCTTCGAATTATAGTTGCTCAAGCAAGCAAGAACGTTTCTTTCGCGTTGCATAACGAGCGTTTTGTTATATCGCCGTGTTCAATCCTTCGTTTCGCGACGACTTGAATGTGAGGCACTTGGCATTTTTTCCGCTCGTCGGAGTGGGAACGCGATAAAGCCGTTAACGTATTTACATAAGAATCCTTATCGCACGGGAGCCATCCGAGTATCTGGCGAGCTTTCAAGTATGACGATGTTTACTGGTAAAATTAGCGCGTAATTAATCCGCGATTAATGCCGTGGTCACTGGTCACCAAGCTACCGAGACGACGAAGCTCGTTACGAAGGACGTCCTGTGTCGAAACGTTTTTGAGGAATAATTTTTCCGCGACGTCGCCTTTGACTTCTCACACAAGCGCGACCGATAGCGCGTTATTATGAAACCTTCTGCGTTACATAATCATGATTCTATGAAATATTTATAATAGTATCGAGTTTCGCGCTGTTTAGCGCCATCGACGCCCGCTGATTCGTGTTTTGATCTTTACACTCGGCGTATATTTTTTTTCTGTGTAAATCGATCTTGTGGAATAACTGCTGAATATTTGATGAGAAAATCGTCTCGGCATGAATCATAAGACTCGAGATACTTACAGTCGACGCTATACAGAATTATTTATTCAAGTTTTATTAAAGATAAACCATTTCGAACTTAGGATAGCGATTTCTACAAAAATTCAATTGTGAACAGTCTCGCATTTTTATTATTATATTTATCAACATTTTAATAAAGAAGAAATGAAGAAAAATATTCTCTAGAGATACTCAGAGTGATTAAGACAATCTGTTGGTTCGTAACATCTGTTTCACGCTTTCGCGTTCCATACTCTCGCGCTGCCGAATGTGCGAGCCTCAGAATCGAAACAAGACGGTCCAACGTTCGTGGACTCTCGTTTATTCCGAGCAAAACCACGGAGAACGAGGGAGACACGATTGTGGCGTTCCCGTTTCGTATTTAGGCCGAGCCCGCGTTCGTGGCCCGTGATTTCTCGCCGGCCGGCGGGCGTGATGAGAAAACGAGATCGCACAAAATCATCGTGACGAGGGCAGCGGTTTCCCTCCCTCAGCCTTTTGTTTTTCATGATATGTCTCATTTACATGCGCATTCCTATGGTAGCGATTTGCACAGCTGCGAGTGAGAGACATCAAGCCTCGGCCTCGATGCGCGGCGCGGCAGTCGTGTAAATATATTTTCTTCGCAGGCATTTTGTCTGTATTTCCCGCGTCGAGAGAGAGAGAAAGAGAAAGAGAGAGAGAAAAGGAGGAGTAGTAAGAGAAATAAGGCAGTCGTGACGTGACTTTGTGCAAGCAGCATTTACGCGTTTCACTGTTCGATCGACGAAACAGCGCAAGGAGAAGTGAACATTTCCGCGGTTTGCGCAATTCACTCGCTAAAGAGAGTAAATTTACTAAGATCTTTTCATCCGTCTCTTACGTACAATTTCATCATATTTTCTTAACGGAGCCAGCATCGCTCGACAAATATGTCTGGAAAATTATCTACTTTTTCAGTTCAACGGCGTGTGGCTTTGTAAAAATTAACGAATGTAGAGAAAAGCTTGATTTGCGCAATTCTAATTGAAGCAATAGATCATTTCTTAGTCTGTGATTCACAAGCGTACGATTAGATATACATATTTTTACAGTAGGTAGTTTTGCCTCGCAATAGTATGAAGCACACGTTGTGTTGGTTGCGACCGTGCGAACATTTTGTGAGCGATTTTGTGGCTGAGACTTAAGGAACCATCAGCTTCCCGTCCAGCTGTCGTCCGAGAATTTTAATAGGTCGGACCCGCTGAAAGGTCTTCTCGGCATTGAATTTATTAGCATTCGGTTTATTCGCGAGAGGAACCAAGGCTACACGCGGGAGATTGTACGAATGTTAAACGAGATCAATCGAGCAGGCATGTAATAATAAAGAATCATCGTGACAAACAAGAAGTGTTTGCAATTCGCCTCCGTTTTGACATTCCGCGTTTCATAGAGCTCGTAACGAATCGTTTCCATGAGCTGATAAGTTGACAACAAAATATTTGCCTTATACGCCGAGGCTATCGCCGGTTTATCGAGCAAAAGTATGTCACAGAAATCTGATTTTTTTCTATTTCTGATTTTTCTATATTCTGCACTGTATTCCTATATTCTATTATTCTATATATTTCCATTTCGGTTCTATTCTGGATTTTACCTAAATTTCGAAATCCTTTTTTCCAGGAAAAATAATTACGTAACCTTAATTGATTTAATTATGACAGTGGAACAACTAACAATTAAAAAATTTAAATTAATTAAGTTGAAATGGTGACGATAAAATTTCGTTCAGCAATTATGATCGTCCATTTATTAAATAAAATCAAAATTGTGATAATTGAAATATCTCTAATTGCTTATTAGAAAATGAGCAAAGGTTAATTAATTTTATTTTAAAAATGTTACGATATCAATATATATATATATAATGCTATACCGCAATTACTCTAATTAGACAAATTTAACTGCACCTACTTATAGCTTATAACCATATATTATATAACCATTTTGTTAAATTATCATGAGAACAGTAAAGATTATTTTTTTATGACAGCAATCTTTGAGAATTTTGTAGACCGGTTAGAAATCGATATCTTTGTGAAAGAAAACCTTACGCAGGACCGTGTATGTTAGAATGGCGCCAAGAGCACGATAACATTTGAGTTCAATGTACGAGTGATACGGAACTGATGATAAACGAAAGAAAGAGCGATAAAAGCGTCGCAACGCGGTCGGGTCGTCAAGGACTGGCTCGAATTTGAATTGATGATTTGATAGCAGTGATATACGGGGCAACGCAGTCGCCAGCGTGATAATTTGGGTGCAACCGGTCCCGATGACGAACATTATTGTCCGCGAATTATGTTCGCGGTCACAGTCGTAGCTCTGCGAAATCTTCAGCGTGATTACAATATTCACGCGGAAATGTAAAATTGACCATATCGCCAAAAAAATTGAATTAAAAAAATGAAAGTGTGTAACATAAAATATATAATAATCCAGAATAGAACCGAAATGGAAATATATAGAATAGAATATATAGGAATACAGTGCAGAATATAGAAATAAGAAATAGAAAAAAAAAATCAGATTTCCATGACATACTTTTGTTTATTGCTCGATAATCCAGCGATAGCCTCGGCACGTGTAAATTTAACAACAATAAATAATTAGAAAATAATAAATAGTCACGAGTGATCTATTTTTCTTGTCGTTTCGTGCTAGCTCGCTCAAGGATTAATAACGAAGGGCAGGCGGTACGTATTCCGGTTATTTCCTAATTCCTAATTCGTCTACAAGTTCGGACAGGCTCCTCACGATCGCAGTCACGCACGAAACGAGTCGGCGCGGCGCGGCGGTCTATGGCGGTGCACGGTGGTCTGTCCGCCGGGATAAGAAAGAAAAGAAGCCGCTCCTATTATTATAAAAAGGAATAAAACGGACGAAAGCGTAGGATACGCGCCGTTGAGAGAAAAGGCCGCGAGGAGCATTCCTGCGAGCAGCGTGCAGTTGTCAGAAAGCTGTGAATGTCGAACTTGTCGCTGTATCGACCGGCCATCGGCCGAGCCGCTTCGGCGTCCCGACTCCCGACCATCTGCCTTTCTTGGCCCTTCTCTCCTACCTGAAACACGCGTTCACCTGGCCGATCTCTCCCCCTCATCCTTCCCTCCTGCCCCTTCCCGCGTACCTCACCATCGCCGCCGCCCGGCGATCGGTCTCGTTCATCTTATTTTCGGGCCATTCAGCCATCGCCACCGGTTCTCCGACGGGCCACGCTTCTTCGCGGTACCTCACGTGGAGAATTCTCAATGGAATTCTCTTCGGCGGACGCACTTTTTGCCAGACTTCCTCTCTGAACGACAACTGCGAGGATCCCCGTTTTCCCCCGCCCGCTGCTCGCCCTAAGTACGGCCAGATACCCTTTTGATTTTTAATGGCGAATTACGTAATCGCTGCACGATGGGGTCGGAAACGAGGCGCGAGTGAAACTGAAAGCCGCCTTGATGATCGTGCGGAAGTGGATATTGCATATTCTTCTATTCTAAAAAAAGCCTCACCAAATTATATATTATTATATTTCTGACTTCGGATCTTTTCGATAAACCTTATTCGAGAATATATTTATAATCAATAAATTTATTATTGACTTGACAATGGAAATTATTTTTCTGTGTGGTCTCTCCGTCGTTATCTTGTTATCTATATAATAACATTAATTGTTCTGAAACAGAGAGTGGAAGAATTTCTTTAAAGTCTGTTGAAGAAGAAAAGATAAACGATTTGCTCGTGCGCACCCGTCATTTTATTGTTTTACTTAATTTGTTTTATAACTTTCGATCGGTTTTCGGTCAATCGAGTTGAATTAGCGCGATCAATACCGTTCTGCGACTTGACGATCAATTCGAGTGACGCGACCGACTCGCCCCGGCGCGACTGCGATGTCTTCCGGTGCGTAGGTACACCAGGAAGCGTAATTAAGCTTTTTTTTAATACGTAATTGCTTCTTCCGCGGCAGCGATCACGACGTGCTATGCTGTGCTCGCCGATTAGTCGTACAATGGTGGCTGTTATTGCTCGCAACTGTTGATGCAGCAGAGATGTTAAGGCTCTTTTTATTCCGCGTTTGTTTTCAATCTGAACACTCACAGGACGTGATTTTTTTTTATTTCGGCCCCGAGGCATTTCTGGCGTCCGCAAGACGAAAAAGAAGGGTCTAAATTACAGATTTCGACGCTACTTTCATTACCGTGATCGATAAAACAACATTCATAGGTCGTAAAACAAACCGGTCTTATATCGTTGTAATAAAAAACATTTTTTAATATATTAATTAGAGATAAAGCTTCCAGGTAACGTAGATTGAAAGTACGATAGCGCGTAAGACTTCTTACAATTAATTGGAAAATTAATGGGACGTTTGAAGCTACGTTCTCGCTCCTTTTGCTTTTGCTCCTCAAAAATGTTTATTTCGTCGCGCGCCTCGCCGCACGAGCTGTCGCACGTCGATGAATGCACAATGCAGCCGATCGAGCGCGCGCGATCTTATTTATTCGATTCGCGATACAAAGGATCAACAATGCAAGGCACAATCTCGATTTTTGCTGGCGAGTAATGAAACGCGCGAGCAGAGAGATCGCCGTTCCCTCGCCTCGCCACGCTAACGTAATGATGGCCTGTTAGTCCTGTTACCGCGATCTATTCCACGCTATCATCATAACATTCATAACGCAACGTGCGCCTCTAACGCGATGTGTCCGTTACAGAAGCGACGCCTTTGAGGCGCGATAATAAATGGAGGGTTTCGCAATAGAGAGGGCTCTTACTCAGGCTCTTATCCATCCCGATTTTTCAATATTTGTCCCGCGTCCCGGCAGGATGACAGCCTATGTCATCGCTAAATGTCCCGATTTTTAGAGAGCAGAAGTTTTAAAATATTTTGACAGTCATTTTGTGATTTCATGTTTTCCCTATGTAAGCAGGAATTATAATAGGTGCGTTCCACTTAACGCTCACAACGCTTGTGAGCATCATTCGTCCTTGTTTAACCCAATGTAAAACCGATATTGCTAAATTTTTTTGCTAAAGATATCAGTATTGATCAAAAGTGGGTAAATATCTTAAGTGCAAAGGAAGAGAAGCTACGTCATTTATCAATTGTTGTATCTTGTGCTTTGAGCATTCCAGTAATTCCACCATCTAACGCGTTTGTGGAGTATTTTCCTACGTGTCACTATAAGAGCCGGTTGCTCCAACCTGCTGATAAACTAACTAATAATTAAATCATATGTCTATCTTTGTCTAATTTGAAGGAAAGACAAAAACATATTTATACATGATTTAACTATTAGTTTTGTTTACACTGAGAAAAAAATTTGTTAATTCCAAAAAATACTTAGTCCGAAATCGGGGCAACTAAACATTAGTTGAATTAATTAATTGTTGATTAAAAGGTTTTAAAGATTGACATGAATGCATTATACCTTTTTTAGTGCAACTTAATAATTGTTGAAACAACTAATGTTTAGTTAACTAACTAACGTGTTTCTCAGCGTATGAACAAGTTGGAACAACCAGCCCTAAAATGGATAAGTATTTAGAATAAAAGGCCACACTAATGAAAAGATAAAATATATTATGCATACTTGTAAATGTTTCTATTTATTAAACTTACCCCCCTCCTCTTTCCCCAATTAAAAGTACCGATTTCTGTTAAAGAAAAGGTGACAACTTTGTAACCATCCCAGCGCACTGTTTCTATCCCTCACTCATTTCTTTCGCTTATCGTCGATTATTAATTCTAATTGATATTAAATTAATTGATGTTAAATATATGAATTAATATTAATTTATGTTAAATTAATTGACGTTAAGTGTAGAAATCATGCGATCCATATTTATATATACACCTTCGTAGCAAGAAATAAAATATGAATCAATCTTTTTATCATCAGAAAAACGTGTCTATTTTGAAGCGTTCAGATAACGGGCTCAAAAATAAAACGTTTGATTTTCCTGACGCGTCACACAATAAATATTCGAGGTGGATAACAGACAGATAACAAAATGTTATCGAAAACGCTGATAAATTTTGTTTCAAACGTCAAAGTGTCTGTTTGGAGGAGCGCGTTATCGTGGAGCTACCAATTCGATCGAAAACAAGACGCTCACATCCTCTCGCTTTTAAAGTTTAAAGCAATTCACTCGTAACTCGTAACGCTAAGGGAAAATCAGAAGCTCCGAAAGGCTTTCAACAATTTAATGAAGATTACGGTCGACGTCGATTGGACGACGCGGAGCACTGATTGTGAGCAGTGGACTCGGGATCGAGAATCGAATCGAGAAAAGAGACTCACCCTGCACGGCGAGAAGGAGCACCAGGAGACCGAGGATTCGCGGCGGCAGCATTTTTCCTTCGTCGAGTCGCGTTCCACTCGTGCGTTCCTCCTTTTTCTCTCGTTTCTCTTTAAACCACTTGACAACCAATGGCACAATGCGCTTTAAACCACTCTCCCGGCTCCCCTCGGATCGAATCTCGCGAAGGTGAGAGAATTCCTCGCCGGCGGTCGCGCTCGTCTCGGATATCCTACGCGAAGATCGCGCGATCGACGATAACACGCGTGCGGGGGCGAGGAGAAGCGATGGATCTCGAGAGGGACACGCGCCGGAATCGCGACCAAGATCGAACGCACGCGCGGCGTGGCGGGTGTATCCGTCACCGTGTTACCGTCCTTCTCGCCGCCGAACGGTAATCGAGCTCGACACCGAATACAAACTGAAGACTGAGGCGAGCGAGGCGAACGCGCGCGGTGCGCGGTATCCGAAGAGCGAGTAGAGCGACGGCGGAATCGCGCCCCCGGCTTTTTACGGGGACCTGCGCGGTTCGGCTGCGCAGTCGCTCAGCGAACCTCGGCGCGCCGGGCGCGCACGTCTCTTTTACTGCGTGCGTGTAAATGTGTTTGGGCGCGACGCGTCGATGTGTGTGTGCGCACGCAAGCCGCGCACCGCTCCACGTGTGCGCGCACGCGCTCGCGTTAAGGTTCGCATTGCGATTCATTTAACTTTCGCGAATTCTAAATTTCCCCTGATGACGACATACTGAAAACCCTGTCGATGTACGTTGCACAAATGTACGGGCAACTGTTAATTTCGAGATATCAACTCGGCGCGGAGACGGAAATCGCATTTAAAATTCCACTATTATTATCACCGATATCTCTTATCTCTGCATCGCGCAAACACGCGACACGCATGATCTTAGATGACGCCGCGATAAAGCTAAATGGATCTTTAACAAGATCTCTCGATTCTGGAATGCAATTACGCCTGTATCGATTTCTTATCGACGTCACGTTTCACTCTACTCGTTTCCGCGTGTACATACGCTCGTGCATAAAAATGTACGGACGTTAGAAGTGTTAGAATGTTAAAACACATTTTCTCCGATTTCCTCGATGTCGAGCTAGACGGGTACCCTCTTACTCTTTGCCATCTCTTTTTATTACCTATCGTTCTCAGATAAAATTGCGTATTAGAATCAAAGACATTTAGCAACTTCAATTTATTCTGACAATAAAAGCCTCGTGCATTTTCCTCAGATCTATTCGCGTACCAGTTCGTTTAGATTTCGTCACAGATTACTTCTTTCAGTAGCCGTCTAATGCTAATGTGCGTCTCGATTCGAGATAAATCCGTTATGGTCTTCGTCAATGCCAAAGTTGGCTGTGAAAACATGAATGTAAGTAGGTGTAAAGTTTCTCGCGGTCGCCCGCTGCGACGCATAAGCGGCGTAAACGCAGCCGGCATGCCAACAATCGCTTACGTGCGCACATATGGGACCCGATTTGTACGTGACGAATGTCCCGCCTCGCGGTCTCCTCGTCCCATTCGCGTTTATCGTTTATGTAAAACACAATGACGACGTTAAGCACTCGATTCCCGCTTTTCTATCTAAATAAACGAGGATGCCACTTGGACGGGATGCCACTCGAAGAACGTGTCCGGTGTCCTTTCCCTCTCGAAGGTCCTATCCGACATTCCTCTCTTACATCGCGATCCGATTGCTCCTACAAGAAGGAAACATGAGTCACGAGATTTCAACACAGAAGGAACGATTAGCTTGACGCTCGGTTAACAAGCAGATCGTAATGTCATAATTACCTACACGTGAAACCGAGACTTGCTAATTAATTGACGACGCAGAACCCGTCGTTTTATTATATAAATAAGCACGCGTTTGCTAAATTAATTTTTCTCTTTCTTTCTATATTTTTTCAACAACTGTTATAAACAGCCTTCTTTCGAGAGTTGATTTTAACGTCATTTTTTCCCTTAGAGAATAACAGAACTTTTTCCCTAAAAAAGTAAAGGAGGTGAACGAATTGAAAAATAATTTTTAAAGAAAGACAAGATCTGCTTCAAAAAACATGCGCTCTTATTTATAGAAACAGAGTTACACGTCGTCAAATATTAAAGATCATCTAGGCTACAAATTTTTCCCAAGTTTTTGTAAATTCTCATTAATATATACGTTAGGATCGCGTTAAATAATTTATTTTTTCATGTCTGCTATAAATTACTGCTTTCGTTCTTGATCTCTCTATTTTGTGAATAAAGAGTAGATGGTTGAGGATCGTGACAAAACGAGATATATCATTGTTGATTGTCTCGTGCTAAATATATATACATATATACTACATATAGCGATCAATTATGATAAATAGACACGAGTCGTCGCGACGGTGAAAAAGTTTCTCTTTTGGCGAGGGCTATACATTAACATGTAGCACGCTGTCATCGTATTGTACAAGCATGACTTATCAACGGCGTGACTAATTCACCACAAAAAAAATAGTGATGTCATGCAGCGGGAAGGTGCACATTTGGTGATGGCGGTCAGTCGACTTACCCATTTCGTGTGGAACCGCAGGACCGTCTGCCTTTGTTTTTTTTTTTTTTTTTTTTACGAGAACTACCAAATCCGGTTGAGGTCCATGTGCTTCTGTTTTCCGAGAAAGTGCTCGAGGACATTTCATTTTTCTAAAAATCACAAAGGAAGAATTACTTTTCCGTGAATTACCTTTCACCGAAAATAAATATGTTGTCAGGCTATCGGGAAAGGGAAACATTGGTATTGACCGCATATGCGTGAACGAGACGTGATTCACTCGGCCGCAAATAAGCAAAAGTGATTAATGTGATCCCTACGCGGAGAGACACATATATGTAATATCGCGCGAGTAAAATTAACGCTTGATTCGATAACCTTCGATTCGCTTCCTGAATTATTCTCAGTACGCAACGCATTCGAAAGAGAAATCGGTCTGTTTTAATGTCGACCATTTATAATTTACATCCATTTTAATTAATTCATAAATATATAATCAAAAGTAGTTATACGTTTAACGTCAAGTGAAATTTCTGCTCGAATCAATCGTCGAAGTGAAACTCGAGATTCGAGCAGAAAATCAATTCGAGGTGGAGAAATGCTTCGTTTCTCCATTTTCCTATATTTCTGAGATTTCCACGGGAAAGCTACGCGTCAAGTTTAACGGAGACAATCGTGTTTAGCCGAGCGCTGATAAAGCGTGAAGGAAAATATTTGAGATTCATGATTGTCAGGTGAACGGTGCCATACACATTTCCGTTATGTGCCTACGATAACAAACAGGGCCCTCGCTAATCAGCAGTTATCATCGTTCGCATGGAACAACAACGTAAACTGCAAACGCTGATAAATTTGCAAATATAGGAAGTATAAAAATTCATCGAGAGAAACAGATACACGTGCGTTTGCGTTCAATTAATATTTATCAAATCGTGTCGCAACTGGGTTTACCCAGGTCGTAATTATTGCGCTTAGATATAAAACGGCGTTGTAAATTACCTCGCAAATATGATGCAGTCCGCACCGTAACGAAAAAAAATTCTTTGGACTGCGCATTTATTAGATGTCCTTCCTAGTGACAGCCAAAAAGCATGGCGGATAAACTGATTGCATTTTTTATAGGGATAAGAAGGAATAAATGTATATATGCACGTACGTGCATGCGTGTGGGACTGTGTGCGAGTGTCCGCAGGGTACGAGCCCGAGTTCGTGGGATCAAGTCCAAACGATTGTGATCCAGAGACGGTCACCTTTGCAATCAGTGATCCCAGATCGTGTGATATCTGGCGCATAAGGAATTATAGTAACAGTTGCTCAGATATCGTCTGGTGCAAGCGGAACAGGAGAGCTTGCACCAGACGATATCTGAGCAACTGATACTATAATTCCTCATTCTGATTTTTCATTGTTGTCAACTGCATCTCCAGATCCTTGATCCTCTTGAAAGCTACTTCTTCGGCACGTGCGTGTTTCAGCATTTTGTCTTTCAGCTTGAGTACTTGATCCAGTGACAGCATCGGCGGTGAGGACGGATCATCCGGGGTCAGACATCTCGTCGCGTCGATTTGCTCCTTGATCTGCAATTCCAATCTAAATTTTAGTCTTCGCTCGGCTGACTCAAACTTAGATTGAAACCGCACATGTGGGCCGATTCCATCTCTCGAATTCTCTTGTCCAATTGATTTTGCATCTCATGCAATGCCGCTTTCATTTGCTTCAACACGGACGAATTGACGTTGAAGTGCTCTGAACTTAACTTGTGCTTACTCAATTCCTCCTAAAACACAAAGAGCTATTCTGTAACCATTTTCACCTCGCATATATTATTTATACATTTGCTCACTTTACTTACTTGTAAATGGTTAATTTGCTCGTTCAGATGTCTGTTCTCGCTACCAGATTTGATAGCATCCAGCTCCTGAACTGATGCGGTTATCACGGTTTCTAGTTGATTTATTTGCATTTGCAAGGACTCCTCCTTTTCAATCTTGGCTTATAGATGCTGCTCTAAATCAGTAATAATCGATCGCAAGACCCATGTTTTATCCACCACAGCCTCCAACTCCTTCTGCGACTTCTTCGCTTCGGTGCCAGACATTAATGACGACTGCTTTGTGCGACAAACAAAAAACTAAACCAGAGTGCAGAAAAAACATTGTGTTAATACAATTAGTCGTGATGCGTGACACTATGCGTGACACAATTGCTGGCGATACAATTAATTTCCAACTGCACTATTATTTTATTTTACTATAGATAGAGCATAAAGTCTAAAATAAAAGGATTATTGAATTGTTATGATTAATTTCTTACTAGAGAATATTATTTTTCTAATGATTGTAAATTTATACACAAAAATTTGTTTTTATCTTTATTCCTCTTAAAATATTTAAAGCATTGATCTCACTAATTTTATAAAGCGATTTATACAATTACTTCATACATATGTGGGATCTATATTCTGGAAACATCGAGAGCGCTCTATCACGTGATGTACAGGTGACATGCCTCGACCGCGTGTGTGTGCGTGCCGGGCCTGTCGAAAGTACGGGTCGGAGCGGCAGTCGTAAAATTCCCGTTTATTTATTTATTTTTTTTACAAAAAGATTTTTCGTTGAGTAAACATGATATGCTTTTTATAATCACCCGCTGTGGTTAGCTTTAGGATTTCTCAATTAATCCTTAATTAGTTGTCAATTGATGAAAGATATTCATATATGCTGAGCATTGCAAAACACTGTCTTAAATACGTCGAAACTTTTCTGCGATATGTATAATACCGGAGTTGTTGAAGTAAAACTTCAGATGTTGAAGTAAAACAAAGAAAAATAATAATTATTTCAAAATGTTAAGGCAGAAATATAATATAATGTTAAAAATTACTTAATATTAGAAATTAAAGCATCTAAAATATAAAAAAATAAAAAAATCTTATTTTTTTAAAGAATTTTATGTATAAGCCAAATATTGTATATTCGAATATCCATTTAATTAAAAATATGTGACAATAAAGTTAGAGAGTTACGAAAAATTCTAGCTTTAACAAATTTTGGCAATTATAAAATAAGCAATAAAATAAAAAATAATACTTCTATGACGGAAAAGGCATGTTCAATCGTAGTGACATGACACATTTAGATATCTACAATACAGCATGCAAGGCAATTATTATATTTTGCAATAATATGCAATAAACAAACGTGGTAATTGTGTTAAATAAAAAACATGTATAATTTTTCCTCACCTGGTGCCGCCGAGCTTTGGTTAAATCTGCTTTGAGAGTGCGAACTTCCTCAAGAGGAAGATGGAAGATTCCTGAGGAGAAGATGGAAACTGACAGGCTTCCTCAACCATCAACAGCCTTTCCGTTTCCATCTTCTCCTCAAGCTTTCGCCTTGTCATCTGACGTTGTACTTCCCAAATTCATGATGTTGTATAGCCTCCTCATTATGTATAAAGACATTCGATGAGGAGATTGGCTTTCTAATGATCGTTCGATACTTTCCTTGGATTCCAGGATACTCATGAAGCATATCACGTCAATCATGAAGCATATCATGAATCAGATCACGCGTACCAAAATTCAATTGGAAGAGAACATATCTATTCCAACATATCTATGCCAAGGCGAATTTGCTCATTTAGATTATTTATCTGTATTTTGTAATCATTGATTTCTACATTTCGCGTTTCCCTCTCTATCACCAATGTCAGCACATGCTCATAAATGTCCGTCAAATTCGCATCTAATTGACGAATTAACGCTTCCTGTTCGCTCATCATTGTTTCCAGGCCCTCAATCTAAAATATTCGCAACAATGTTTGACATATAGCAAGATTATTAATAACTGTAAAATGTAAAAATATGAAGTGCATTATTCACCTTTTGCTGCAAGTTCGTGTTATTTATTGCAGGATTGTTGAGCTGCATTGAGTTTAAGGCATTAAGCTGCGCTGTTACAGCATCTCTAGCAGATAATGCCTGCTTTAAAGATGATGTTGAGTGCTCTATCAGGTTATCGCATTGATTTACTGCCTTTTCAAACTCCTGTAACTGTTTTATGAAAAGCACAACATTATTTAGAGTTCCAATCATCTTATAACAATATAAAAAAATAATAAAATTATTATTTATCTAAATTATCATTAGAGTTAAAATTGTAAGTACTATTATTACTGAAAGTAAAACATGAAATTTATTCAGGCTCGATCTCGACGAGATCGTCTGAGATGCCGGGTCGCTCCGCTGAGCGCGGAGCGAGTGTAACTCGGAGGAATTCACGATCGGATCAGTGGCAGGGAATAAATTCGAATGTTGTAGAACACAGTTTAATACTTAAATAGACAGGCACGGTGTGTGGAGCGAGCGATGACGAGCCTCAGTTTTCTCAATGTTCTGAGAGCACTTTCGTGCTTCGCGGTTGGCGAACGCAATAGAAGAATCTTTGCACAGATTCGAGGGCTTTTGTGTGATAGGCTTTGGGTGCCTCACTGGAGACAATCGTCTACTTTACGCTCCTCCACAATTACACTTATTGTTAGATTTGGTTGAGATTGAGGATGCCGAGCGAGCGCGTAACGAGGCGAGCGAGATCTGAGATCGACTGTATCCGTCTCTCGTTACGTTCGACTGACTGTTCTGAAGGTACGATCGCCCGTCTTTCGGGGTACGATCATGCGTCTTTCAGGTGATATTTATTTTGCTCGCGTCGCTATTCGCTCGTTCGGTGAAAAAAATGCACGCAGCGGGCGCGTGATCTAGCGATCGCTCGAATTTCCGTTCCAACTTGAAACAAAATTAATAAACTAAGGCTCGTATTTGCAAGAGCAAAGGTCGTGAGATAAACGAACAGAAAAGAATATTGTCTAAACATATCGATAAAATTGTCGATTGCTTAAAAGAATTCCGACGGTTTCTCTTCTCGAGACAAATTATAATATCGTTCGAGAGGATTCGATCTCCAGAAGAGAAACTGTACTCTCTCGTTTATTGTTCCTCCTGTTTTTTTTTCCTTCCGTTGGTTTTTTTCTTACGTTGAAAGTCGACAAGTCACGCGGTCAAGGGCAATCAGGATAGCGTTGAACTGCGGAGCGCTCCGAGCACGTGCGCTCCTGTCACGTGACGCCACTGACGCCTCATCTCATCCACCAACCCCGATACAGAAATCGGCCGGCGAAATGACGCGACGTAAATAATACTTGATTATATTATTTTCTGCTCACACATTTAAGCGGGGAGCACACACTTCTGCACAACGCATAATGCGTAAGCATAAGAAAACTGATTGGTCTATTTCCTTATGCACATGTGTATGGACCAATCAATTTTCTTATGCTTACGTATTATGCGTTGTGCAGAAGTGTGTGCTCCCCGCTTTATTATCCCACGATCTTTCCACTTGAAAAAAAGAAAGATAGACAAATACTACGTTTACGCGAGCGTTATTTCTGTAGTAACTTATGATAATTCACCCGTTTACGCGGACTAAATTATCGTAAGCTACTACAAAATCCAGTTTACGCGAAGGAATTATCGTAAGTTACTACAGAAGTAACGCTCGCGTAAACGTAGTAAAAGAGATGCAACGTACTTATACTTTTATGTGATACAAAGATATATAATATCCCTGCCATGTGGGATGTGTACTGCTGGCCTGGCTTTGTGACGAGTTCGGGGAAGCCGTCTCCGCTCGTAAATGATCGATCTCTGCATTCAAGGCTCCGACTATAGCTTCTTTTCCTTGGAATAATTCCTCGAGTTCTGCGACTCGCCCCGCCAATCCTTCCAAATCGGCATCGGCCTCTCCCTCGCTCGTACTAACGCTGCTGTGTGTTATATTCCATTATATCCTTGGATTGTTGTATCTATACACAGGCAGAGAGAAGACTAGTGCCCACGTGCCACTACGAATGCGTCAGATGTCCCACGATGATCGCTAGTATCGCTACCCTGGGGATCACTGCTTGCAATTGCGGGAAAAACTGATTTGAACTATTTGAAGCGCAAAAAGTAGAGTCCCTCTAATAAGAGTCGCGACACGTGGCTGTAACTTTTGATTGGTCCGGGGCATTTTTCGGCAAAAGTACGTGAAACAGAAAGAGAAAGAGATATAAGACAGAAAGAGAGAGCGATATGAATGTATATCACTTGTATATCGCTTTCTCTTTCTCTCTTATTTTGCCGAAACTCAAAATGTCGCGCCTCTCTTATTAGAGGGACTCTAGCAAAAAGGAACATGCGGCGCCATCCAGCAGCCGTCGCTCGCAACTAAAATCCAAATTAACCGCGTCGATAAGATGCATTTCAGTCAAAATCTGCAGTTATCGATAATCGATGCAGTGCATCTCCATGATCGATCGAGATTCACGATGAATCAGATTCAACTTCGAGAGACGTCCGTTCCGTCCGTTGTTCAAAGCGACGCTGTCGACCGCGAAGGATCACGTCGGCCGGTCGGTCCGCGATTGGGGGCCCCGCCGGCCCCGGTCGCCCGGTGTGCCCCACCGTTCGCGATATACTCGCGATGCATTGGCGAACGCGTCGGGACTCGGGACAAAGGACGCTTTCGTATGCGAGCGAAGGGACGCCATGTTCATTTGTCAACGGACGTCAAGGTGTTCCCGTGCGGAAGGAGCGAGCGGGCCGCTTGCCGTCCGCCGCCGGATAGAAGCGGATAGAAGGATAGAAGCCAGGGCCAGGGGGCACCGACTCACCGAGGCCGGTCCGAGGAGTAGTGGAGGAGTCCTCGTCCCATCTCGTCCTCGTCTCGTCCCGTGATGGAGAGCGACGCCGCTTCCGCCGAGTCGCGGAAGCGCAAACGCGAGGAATACGAGATGCAGCTGTTCGGCTTCCATTCCCGAGCCGTATACGCGACTCGTAAGTCGCTACCTGCATTCTAGAACTCGCCGCGCGACGCTTTTTTCAGACCGCGCTTCGCCGACGAAACGAACGCGCCGGAAGGACAGGGCCCGGAGAGGGGACGCCGACCGTTGCGGCGGGATCCTCGAGATCCCGCCGATCCCGCGTCCTGCTGCCCGCTGCCCGCTGCCCGTCTCGCCGCCGCTGGATGGGTGTACTCTGGTTTCATGTGGCATTCGATCATGACTAGAGTCACACTCGTCCAGCGACCGAGACGCTTTCAACGGATTTTTCGCGAGGAGGGGACGCGAACGCGGCGTCTCGCTTTCGTAATTAACGTCGCTCCACGAGGACCCTACACCGGTGGAAAGCGTTGCCTCTCGACGAACGCATTCTTTGTCTCGCCAATCCTTTTCTGTCTTATTTTCGTAGCATCCTTATGCGATTTCTTTAGCTTTTCTCTTACTTCTAATTTTTTCATGTTTTCATGAGTCATATACGATTGTAATTGTCGCAATGTAATTGCTCATATTTACCTAGAAAATTTATTGAAAGAAAAAAGCAAAATTACAACTCGACAAAGTCTTAATTTTATTTGAGAAGAAACGGAATTTTTTGAAATTTGATAGTTTAGCTTTTAACGTGATTGTAACCTTAGATCTTTTGTTCACTTTCTATGAAGGACTACTATTGCATCAAGTGTTTTTATATCCATTGTTTTAACTGGATGTTTCTAATTTAAGAAAAATCATGAATGACGTCTCATAGTAATCTCTCTCTCTTTGGTCTGTTATAGTCAAGAATATTGTGATGGAAAGAATACAGTCTAGGAGCAAAAAGTTGTGTGAGACGTTGGAAAAAATATATAAACCAGATTCAGAAAACTTGGCCGTGCTAAAGGCAAACGAGGAGAGTCTTGTAAAAGCGTATCATGCAGCCTCGGTGCCTTATTTGAAAAATATAGAGGTAATTGCTTTCATACTCTCTGAATCCATATATCTAATTATATTTAATTAGGTTATGCCTATTTTATATCTAATTGTAAGATATATCTTTTAAATTAAAAACTTTAAAGTAAAAATAGTGAAGAAAGTTAAATATGACATTAACCCATATTTTATTTTAAACAGAATATTGTGAACAAATTCATCGCTGTACCCGACAATGTTCTGGCGGACGAGGATAAACTTCAAGGAGTGCAATACACGGAAGCAGAGTTAGAGTGCATGCGCGGGAAACTGGAGGAAGTCCAGCAGAGAGCAAAACGAGTACGTATCGCGGTTTTGATCATCACTGAAAAAAAACCGCTGTTTTCGCTGTATGTAAATGCCATTCAAGCATTATGTAACTCTCGTGGTTTTTCCAGGCGACTATATTGAACGCGGCATTGAAGGAGGAATTACAGCTCATAGAACAATCTTCGATCTGTGCGGACAATACCGATAGGCTGAGTCACATAATTGAGAGCGGGATTGCGTGTCCGGATATCAGTGACAAAATTCATCAATTAGTCGAGGATTACAAACAGTTCTGCGCGTTCTTCGAGGACGGGGCACCTGTGTCGCAAAATTCGCTCTACAATAGGATCGATGATCTCAACTGTACAGACTGCGATATGGATACCTTATAATTGCACAGAGAAGAAGAAATTTATTTTTGCGACTCATCTTTGGATGCTTTGTCGCTGATACTGTCTTTCTAAGATTATTAATTAATATATAAATTAAATGTATTCTGCGAATGGTTTTTATACGCACGTTATATAAATTGCATATAATTTATAATTTCATTAAATACTTGTGTCATTATATGTATATACATATATAAATACTAATGGCTTTTGTATCCTTCGTTTTTCTCCCTTTTAAGTAATTGGTATTCTATGGAAGGGTTACTTGGTATGATAACTTATAAATTACGTAAATTTATTTAAAAGTAATTGAATGTTATGAATGCTTCAAAATGCAAATTTATCTATATTGTAATGAAATCATAAAGTAATAAAAAAAAAATGTTTAATTTGTTATCGACTGGAGTTTACCACTTACCGTCAGCTACTCCAGCAGCTATTAATATATTTGCTTTCGCTTTTCGCATAAGATACAGAAAAGATAGAAAATTTAAATCATTTTTAAACTTTTTTTTTAATTTACAATCTTTGATGCTTACAAATTTGAGTATATTTAAAACGTAATCTTTATCTCAATAATAATTATACCTATGACTAAGATTAAAGATAGCAGATTTTATTTTTAACTATTGATTCATGGTGGTTTTAATAATAAAGTTTAAAAAATTTACCATCATGATTGACACGTGTCACGTCACGAAAGTACCCACCAAAACGACATATGCAAATATTTAAAAGTAAATATTTGAAATCGGATTTCCGGCTCATCCTGACCTCACATTTCTCTGCGCAATCGCCACATTAATTGTGTCGTATAAACTTCCGTAATTAAGTATACTTAGAGTTAACATCAAGTTATCGCAGGGAAAATTGTCTAATATCTCGTAGATTTATCGAAATAATATAAATTTATAAAAATTGCATTTAAGGTGGTTCGATGATGAAAGGCCGAAGTCAAAACAATGTTTATGATTTTTTTATTTATATGATTATAAAAAAATAGAATAACGCATCGCAAAGCTTCGTAACGACGTAAAAAGACCATTAGTAATTTTTACGTTGTAGAATAATATTTTGCCTGAAATAGATTAAAATAAAGTGTGTGTTAACGCGTCGCTTGACTAGTTTTCAACTTTAATTATTAATTAAAAAAAAAACTACGGTGGATCGTGTTCACCTTCAACTATAGGCTTTCTCACAGTGTCCTCTATCCATCGATATATATTGTTCGGACATTTTTAGCAAAAGATTTTTCGCAAACTCGTGTTATTCATAGGAAAATACCTATTTTTCCTATTAGACCAATGTTAAAATCATTAAAATCACCTAATTTTGAAATTAAATATCTTGAGAACGAGACGGTGAATGATCTTTTTTCTGGGCTTAATCGATTCAGGAGAGTTCCTTCTTTCGATATAAAAAATAAAACATATCACTTTTGGCAAAAGTTGTTTCATCATCGAACTACCTTAATAGAAATTGATTTTTAAAATAAAAATCTATATTCGTACTAAATGGATTTTTAAGAAAGTATAAAACGCGCGTGGTAAAAGATAACATTAAAACGGAGTGTAAACTCGGTATAGTCGTTTTGTTTTATTTCTCGCTCAGGAACCATTGTAAGGATATTCTCCTCTTCTCTCTTTACGCGTAAAAGCAAGAGAGAACCATAAGATTCTACGTAATCACCTTCTACTATCTCAATAGCTTTCTTTTCGCGCATAAAAACATAGCGTCAACATTATAACCGTTCTGCTTCTCCAACTTTAATTTAGACTTATTCTTCGCTATCTGATCTTGAATACTCAAGTTACATATTGTATATAAATATTATATTTTCGAGCGTAAACTAATGTCGTGTACATGTAAGGATATAAATCATGACACGCTGTGCATTTACGTAGACAAGAATAATTGCGAAAGTGAAAGGATTGGAGCGATCGAGCCAATAACATAAAAATAATGATTTAACTTATTAGCTAGTTACAATAATTCGGAGTGTTCTTAAACGCACCTCTCATCGGAGTAAGAATAAATGTAAAATGAATCTTTTATAAAGCTTCTTCGAAAAGAATTCACGAGAAGGAAAGTAAAAGCTTCTAGAAAGAAATCTAGAAAGAAAAATAATTGTCGAGCCCTCGGACGCCAATAAAAATACGTAGCGAGCAGCGAGTCTATCGCAAAAAAACGACTCGGCGTCTCGCGTTGCACATTTCCCGGAATCCGGCCCCAAATCACCCAAATCGCCTCGCCCCACTCCGTCACCTCTACAGCCCTCCAATGCCTCCAGTTCTTCCGTCCATCGTCCGATTCCGGAATCCGGAGGGAGATCAGTTCGTTTGTTCGCTACGTGCAGCTCACGGGATTATATGTCGATTACGATGGGCGACGACGGGGATATGGACCTCGCCGGGGAGTGTCAGCGTACCATGCGACTCCTGGAGATGCTGCGTCGCACGGAGTACGAGCTCGTGCAGGTATACAGACAGAAATCTACCGACTACTTTACTTATCCTTTCGATACTAATGCGAATTCGGCTAGAGAACGAAATAATTTTTCAGCGTGAGACAAATTAAAGTGATCACTTGAAAACGGCGAGAGTGACTTACAATAAGTACAATATAGGAGTTTCCTTATAATTTATATCTTATCTTTTAATATTAAGACGCCCTTGTTATCGGGAAATAATCTTTAAATAATCTTTTCACGAATAGAAGTTGAAAAAGATATATCGATGTGATTTGTGAAAATTTAATTTGTGTAACTTCTCGTCTTATTTTTTATCTGTCTTTCGGTATTAATACACATTGTCATCAGACGTAGCGAAATAATCTTTCCATTGCGAGTAGAAGTTAAAAAATGTTGAAATAATAACTTGAAAACTGAAATAAAGTAATCAACTGCGTTTAGAGAACTCCGTCTTGATCAGCTAAAGAATTAACGAATGTATCTGTGATAAAATGCGATTCTCTCTGGCACTTGTTAGTTATGACGGAGCTATCCTCTTTTCTAAATATTCTAATCAAGTCAAATAATTAATATCTCTATATACATCTAAGTCTTCTTTCTCCTATCATCGCGACCGCGCAAAAAAAGGAAGCATTTCGTGTACAGGAGAACGGCCAGCGACGGTTGACGGCACCAGAAGTTTCGCGCGGCGAACGGCAGCGCATTAAGGGCGCGGAGGTGTTCCTGGGTCGTTTGCCACGCGATTGCTACGAGGACGAGTTGATGCCGTTGCTGGAGCAAGTGGGCCGACTTTTGGAGCTGCGACTGATGCTCGACTTTTCCGGGTCGACGCGCGGCTACGCGTTCGCGTTGTACGAAAACCCGCGGATCGCCCGGAAGGCGTGCGAGCGCCTGGACGGCCACGAGATCCGGCCGGGGCATCGCATCGGCGTGGTCAAGTCCATGGACAACTGTCGGCTCTTCTTCGGCGGAGTGCCCAAGACCAAGACCAAGCCGGAGTTTATGGAGGAGCTGACCAAGATCCTGGACGGCATCACGGACGTCTACTTGTACCCGAGCGCCCACGATCGCAACCTAAATCGCGGTTTTATCTTCGTCGAGTTCCGAGATCATCGGGCGGCCGCGATGGCCCGGCGCAAGCTCATACCCGGCAAAGTGATGCTGTGGGACCACGAGATCGCGGTGGACTGGGCGGATCCGGAGCCGGGCGATCCGATCGACGAGGACATCATGGAAACGGTGAATCTTCTCCAAGTTTTCTCAAAATTGGAAGAACATTAAAATCGATTACTATTTCATCGCTCTAATTTTTTTACAATTTTAGTCTTCCTATCTTTTTTTTAATTCAACATGCAGGTTTTTTCTCTTCGCAACTAGGTATTTTATTTACCAAATTCAATAATGTATGCGTAACGATAGGTGTAATATTTGAAGAGATAATAATCGATATAACGAAAAAATACATATAATTCTATAAAATAAAATAAAACACAAAAATAATACTACATTTTACGGGATATGTAATATTATCGAAACGGAGATTGAATAAATTGCAGCGTTTATACACATATCGCGTTCTGTGTAATTGTATAAATAATATATTTCAAATTGGGAAGAATAAAAAAAAATAAAACGGCTTTTTCTCTTGCGATGGCTTATTAGTAATTTTATTATATTTCGACAAAAATTGATTAAAAACGTGATTAAAAATGTATCTACTTTTCGTATCTAATATTATAGAATGTGAATAGTGCTAAACTTATTATAAAACTGACATGTTAAAAATTACTCGCTGTGATTGAATTCGATGTTGATTGAATTAGCAAATTTTAAAATAGATATTCTAATTGCAAAAAAAGATTCTCCCTTCTTTGAATTTCCAAGGAATATATTGCGAAGAAAAACGGTGTAATAATTTATTTCTGTAGTATAAAGAACGCGCGCGTTGACGTAGGATAAATCTGCCGTAGCGAAATCACATTTCATATCACTGTATATCCTGTATATATATTTTATATATATATATTTATATATATATATATATATATATATATATATATATATATATATATATGGTATATAGAATGGCGTGAAACAGGATATGTTGCACTAACTCAATATCGTACGCGATGACAAATAGGTGACGGCTCTGTTCGTAAGGAACCTCGCGCTCGATATGCCGCAGCAAAAGGTGAAGGAGATCCTCTACAGGCACACGAACGTGCCAATATTGAAGCTGAAGAAGATCAATCACTTCGCCTTCATTCACTACGAGAATCGTGAAGCCGCGCAGACTGTAATGGACATAATGCAAAGTGAGTATGCGAGCGTTGTAATCCGAGCCAAAGGATGAAGAAAATTTAAAAAAACTTAAGAAACGCGAAGGGGAGTAAATATAGTGATTTCAGCAGAAACATACCAAATTTTAATAAACAGATTGTTAATTGTAACTAACATTTTGTATTTTTATTTCTCACAATAACACATAATTATCGCACAAAATTAATCCTGTTGATAAAAGGTATTTTCTCCTCGCATTCGTTTTCTTGAGATTATAGAATATACATCATTAAATTAATGTTACTAATGCTTTTTCAGCTAAATGAAAATCGTTATCTTTGCGCCAAAAATTTTATTTTATTTCAGACTTGTGGAAAACCGATTTGCGTTTAATTCTTTGTACGAATACCTTATTACTTTCAGAAACAAATAGCATTGTCGAGAAACAGGGTTGGGAGGTCCGTTGGGCGAAACCCATCGGAGCGTCCAAGGTTCTGGAAAGACAACGATTCATTCGCGAGGCGGTAGCCAACTCGAATGTCCAAAAGACCGAAATTCCGCGCTCGAAACAAGGAAAGAAACGCTCCAGCAAAGCGTTCGCGAAAACACACGAGGACGACAGCGTTTACCTGGCACAGATGAAAATCCTGCAGAACTTGGTCAAGGAGAGATTCGATGCGACGTGCACCTTTGACTACGTACAGATAGTGGATACGTCCGGTTATGTTGGCAGAGTAAACGCCTTAATAAATTAGCGACTGCTCATTTTTTTATTTATGCCTGATGATTCACTATTTTCTTTTGTGTCACGTTGTTTTAGATAACTATTCACAGAGATGATATAATAATGTTCGAATTTCAAGGGGAACCAATGGCTTCGAAACATAAAGCCATGAGCGCGGCATCCGTTCAAGTCTACCAATATTTAACCGGTATGCTCGTGAATAGCGGTACGTATAACATTTTGGCTTGTGTTATATTAAAAGCTTTTGATTATTTCGTTCTGTATTTGCGTGCGTTGAATCAAAGGCGATTTTGACAAAATGTTTCTAGGCGGATTAATTCAACTCCGACAACGAGAAATACGCGTAATATTTACAAAATTTCAATTTTCAATAGTAATCGACAAGTATCGTTTATCGCGAAATCTCGTTCGCGCTTTTCGTTTGCCTCGAAAAATATTTTTGCAATACACAATGCACTGCGTTCTAACGCATTTTTGCGTGTATTTTTTTTTAGCGCCGCAGCATTATATTCAATCAGGAATGGACATTAACTCTGTGATTGATGGACCGATTGTGTGGCAATCTCCAGGAATAATTCAAAATTAGATCAGCTACTATTTATCATTTGTTTCTCTTCAATTGTTACATTCACATGCAAAACCTACTGACGCAGTTGCAAAAGAAAAGCTCAATAACTCTTTCTTATCTATTTTTCTCAAGTTTTTTAACATCTATTAAATATTGATATTGACTAATGGAATATCTCAGTTCAACATTTGATTTTAAGTTACAATTTCAAGATAGTATGCTTTTGAATATCAGAGTGCTCAAGATATATTCTATTTGAGTGCCTAAAATATTTTAATTCTAAATTATTCAAGCTTGTAACATTATAATGTGTTTGATGAAATTTTAATCTATAACAAATATTACCCATGACATACATGGCCATTTATTTTAACGATAATAATAATTAATGAAGTTTCTCAATTCAAAAATTGATTTTAAATCACAGTTCTTAGACAGTGTGCTTTAAAAAAAGTGCCTAAGATATATTGAGAAGTTAATTATTAAAACTTGTGCTAATCTACAATACATATTTGATAGAATTATAAGCTATAAAATTGTTTTTACCAATGGCCATTTTAAAAATTTATTTGTGCAATATAATGGACTCATGTCTGACTCATGTATTTGTAATAATTTAAACAATTTGATACTTGCAAGTTTCGTATACTGCTAAGAGATTTTGTAACTTCTTACTTATTGTTCTTTTATTAACGTTAGCAATTAACATATTTATGTTAAAAAGTACTATTTTATCTTTAAAGTTCTAAGTATGTACGTTTATTACACATTATTATTCTTTTAAATACTCATTTTTTACGTATATGTAATGAAAGATTAATTTTTATTGCGTTATGTTCAGTTTAAATAAGAGATACCGGCTGTGCCCAGAATAATTATTTTAATTGTAAGATACGCATAGCGTGTTGCATTATTGAATCTGTGATCATATGTTATATGCAGGTCGTAATACCTTTATGCGTAATTCATATCATATAGCGGAAAAGTTTAATTTAATAAAGGTATTATTTTTGTATGAATTTGTAATCCTATACTTTTTTTTCTTTAATCCTTCTCATTCTATTAATACAGAAGAAATATACTTCTCTTTTTTTGTGATATAAATATCAAATATGTAGAATGCTATACATGAAATGTATATAATCACGCATTTTTCTTTTTATTTATCCATTCGAAGCTTATACATACAGAATCAGAAACGTATGACGTATCGATTAAGAGTTCTCGCAATTATAGAGTACACGGTAATAAATTTACGGTAGAAGTGTCTCAAGATTTACCTTTATCCTAAAAGAAATCCCTGAGAAGACAGAGACATCGTGTTTATCGTTTCAACGGGAAGGGGCTTAATGCTCTTTGCATCGACGGTAGAATCGTAGAATAATCCTCCAAGATCCTCCGTACCGTTTCGTAATCGGTGTCACCAGTGGCATTGCTCGGTCTCATGCAACGTACTAATCGCATGGTCTGCTTACTGCATCCAGCCGGGCTGCTCCTCTCCTGCGTGCTGAAGGTCTCGTACGTGAACGCGAGCAGCTTCTCCACGGCGCAATCGAGTACCTTATCGCTTGGCAACTCGCCGCGGCCACTCTCGACACAGTCCTTGATCACGGCGTTCATCCAGTTCCAATCTTCCCATGTGTCCAACATCTCAACCTTCTGGTTCTCCAATTGCCATGTCAAACGAGCGCGATACCTGCAAGCGCGTTGCACACGTTAGCACATGTATAAAAATCTGACAAAAAATCATTCATTTTATTAATGTTCTTTTTAGCTTATTTAAGAGGAATGCGTAAGTTTTCTTTTTGTTAAAATAATTAAATTTGCGGGATTAGTGAATAAGAAAATTTTCGTATTAGATTATTCGTGGTTAATAACAAAGTAATTAAGCCAGTATCTTCGTTAATGTTTATAATATTTCGACTTAACTTACGGCCAACTCCACGGATTCTTGCTGAATTTTGCTCTCTTCAAATTACCCAGATAAGCGAACATGTTGTAATCGATATAGCTCAGTTGGTTGTAGTCGAAGTAAAAGTTCTCCAAATTATGAAGCATCTGGAAGACCGTGTAGTCGATCCACTGAATGAAGTTGAACGACACGTCCAAAGTCTGCAGGGAGTGTTGCATGTTCACGAACCAATCTCCTGGCACACTTGTCAGTTTATTGCCCCAGAGCATCAGCTTTTTCAGCTTCGTGAGACCTACGAATGCCTGAGCGTCGCACGACTGTATGCCCGATTCATGTAGATCTAAAGTCACGAGAGTCGCCCCGAATCTCGCAAAATTGTGTCTTTGGTAGAATAAAGTAAAAAATTCGTAAATTACTTCGAAGGTACGGAAAATTCACAAAAGCGCGTGTAATATATTCGAGAAACAATGAATATTAAAAAAAAAGATTATTCAGAATATTCCGAAATATGATATAAACAGTTATTAAAAGGAAGTGCTGAATATTCTTTGTAAAATAAAAGAAGAAAAGATAGAGAGCGCAAATTCGAATGTATCAAAATATAAACATCGGAAAGATATTATTACAAAATTCACGATAAAATAAAATGCATTATCGTCATATATTATGTTAAAAATCGGTTATATCGTAATGCCAATTCAATCAATTTTTTCTTACAACCTCCGGACAATTTCTTCTCTTTTCTTACCCGGGTATGTTAGGTATATT
Source organism: Temnothorax rugatulus (assembly GCA_035220575.1). Lineage (NCBI taxonomy): Eukaryota > Metazoa > Arthropoda > Insecta > Hymenoptera > Formicidae > Temnothorax > Temnothorax rugatulus. The sequence continues at coordinate 141,459 of JASTWL010000231.1, read as the reverse complement.
CGAATCGAAAATCGTAATGATCGTCGTGTTGGTCCATGCTTCGTCCAAGTGCTGTTGCAGCGTCGTTAACTGAGTGCACTGAAATCCAACATCATTCGTTCGTCTGTATGTGATCCTCACACATGGCGACGCCAATAACGCCGCTTGGAAGAACGTGTAAAGAAGATAAATAATTAATAACTGCTTCATTGTCATGGAACTCGCTCGCGACGAAATCGTTGAATTAACTAAGAGTCCTCGAGACAGCGAGCGACGAGTAAAACGTATGTGTGGGCGGCACATCCTCGTGGCTTTTTCCTCCTGGCGATGATAACGCAAATCAGTATGATCGAATAACCGACATTTCTTTTATCACTATTGTGATATTATTCGAATGTCGCGCAGTATGATTTTTTTTTTTTTTTTGCAAAATGTCAATATTGAATAATTATATGTATATTAAAAAGTAGATGCACTTTTACAAAACGTTTTATCGATGTTATAATGCTGCATTAAGTCCACTTTAAACGACCTAATTCGCGTCAGATTCGAGAATAAAATTTTATTTATAATTTCATGTGTCAGGTACTTTGACATATATATGTTTTATATATGTGTGCACTCTAGCAGGAAAAATGGTTTTAAACGTTTTTGTTTTACTCAGCACATAAAATTAGAAATAAAATTCTATCCTGAATTCTGACACGAATTATGAATAATCTAAGGTAGACTTTTTATCGTGTATCACCATTTATATGTAAATTAATGATCACGTCTGTGGTACACGTAGTTCAAGTATTTTGTTTTTCTTTTTTTAAATTAATTAAAGCGTTTAAATTTTGTAGATATGTATAAAAGAAAATCCGCTGAAAAGAAAAGCGCTAGGATATCCTGAAAGAGGAAGATCGCGCTCGCGGATGATAGTAGAAACAACATTTATTGTCATACATATATACATGTCATAATTCTCGTTAGAGTTAAATATGGTTGTTCCTAGAGACGAATGAATTTAATTTAGTCGGTTTCTAAAGACCAACGACCCCAAATTCAGTCGATTTTTAGTATGGACCCCTCTTTAATTACTCTGTCAATGTATATACCCATTAACTGCGCGATAATTACACGAACCAATCGGGACGATTCTTCTAATTCTTATGTTTAATAATGCCTACTATTTGAAAATATGTAAAATGATGTTCTTTCATTGAAATGAAAATAAAAGAACAATATCACACGTCAATTTACCGCTTTATGTTCAATGAAAAATTGTTATTAGCAAATACTGTATCGTCTGGAATGCATTTTGTATAATGATGGCATTTACAAGCGAACGTTTTTAACAGCGTGATCTACTTCTCAGATACTTTTTCGTGAGCTCATTTACTTGTCAGACGTAACTACATTTATTGTCATAAAAATGTCTCATTATTTACAGCAAAATACCGATGCATTCGATATTTTGCACCACGTTCTTTTGACACTTAAATGAAAATATGGCAAAAAATTATTTTAATATCGATTACACGTAATTCCACTTCGCGTGTCTTTCAACAATTGACATAACGATGAATGATCCAATTTCGTTGTAATTGTACGACCTCATTGTCGTGAAGAGTCTTACTCTCCAAATTCAATCGTGAATTAAAATCATCACGACGATCACGACGAGGCCGACGTGACATAATCGTGAATCGCGTAATGATTTAACACCATTAAATGGGGGTTTCTGAGCGCCCAGTTGCGTCGGTGCTGAATGCGCTGGAGCCGGTGCCGGCGCTGGCGCCGGAAACGCGGAGATTCTCGACTTGTTCGCGATATTTGGCAATGAACTCGATAAATTTCGCCTGGACATCGGTGTGGTGTGGCCCATATTCTTCGGGATCAGATCCGACTCCTTGTCGAGCACGTATGAGTGCTTCTTCCCCTTCTTCTCCGTCTGTTTGCGCCAGGTATGCTTCTCGATGGTCTCGGTATTTCGCGTGGAGACTGTCGTTGGTTTGGATATCTGCAGCTCTGTAATTCGATTTCGAAGCAACGGGGACGATTACGGGTATTGTCTGACAATTAAGAGGCCAGACGTATATAAACACTTAAAAAATTTTAAACATAAACGTATAATTAAATTATGGAATATAATCTATTTTCTTCTTTATGCGTATTTACACGTTCTATAAAAATAATAAGATAACAAAATAGACAAGAATTGCTTTCGGCGGACCTTAGTAACATTGTGGATCTACGATATTTAATTTATGGATTTTTTTACGACATCTATACGAACAGTTGCTACTGTACCTTGTAATCTTATGGACCCTTCCATTTTTCCGAAAGCGTTTTCAGCCGAGCACGTGTAAGTGCCGAAATCAGATTTGTCAAGGTGCCTGACAGTGAGATTTAGCTGATATGCATAATCGTTGATGGTAACTTCCGATATATCGTGTTTCTCATCAGCGAGTAGTTTGACTCCTAAAGTAAATATCTTTCGAGATAATTCTATCGAGAATATACATTTATATCTATATTTAAAAACAGAATCCTTTTTATTTGAAGCTTCTTTGAGAAGTGGAGATAAGAGGATGCGCCACATAAGGACATATTTTTATCAACTTAAAAGAAATGCATATTTTTCTCTTTTCAATAAAATTATTAATTCAATGGTATGAATAATAATAAACTGCCGTGGCTGTCCTCGCAGAGAGAATGACTAAATTATCTAACTTTTTATCAAATTTTTATCAAATTGTCATATAAAAATTTTTCTAGTTTTTTAATCCTAGTGCATATATAATAAAGTCGACGTAGAACCGTTAAAACGCGCGTTCCTGGTACAAACAAAATGCTTCATACACTTTCATCAACGAGTTTTTCGTTAACTCTAGTACAGAGAATGTCAATGAATAGGTAAAAGTCAGCTAAATTGATAAATAAATAGTGTCCCAAACGATGACTGAGATGAGAAAAAAAGAGATAATTACAAAGCGTTTAAGCATTATATTTATCGTAGCCTGTGCTCTCGAAAGGAATAGGCAATTAGTATCTGGTGCACACGAAATGAAAGTCGGTGTTCTCTCACCATTGTTTCTGTACCATGTGTTCAGAGCCTTCGGCGAGGACTCTACGTAGCACTGGAGAAGGACATCGCTGTCGACGGGCGCCGCTACTAACTGGTTTGAGACTTTAATCAGCGGTTTGACTTTAACGAGAAAGATGCAATTAGTGTAAGTTGATCGAACAGAAGTTGCTAGTAGCAACACGCGTACACTTACAACGGACGTTGACGTAATATCTCTTGCTGACCGACGGCGGCACTCCGTTCGACGCGATACAGAGATAAGATCCCATCTCCTGCCGCTGAATGCCCCGCAGATGAAGTTGCTCGCCCTCAAACGTACGCGCTGCTTTAACATTTCCGACGTGACAAAGAATGAGAGATTCGGAAATCCAGATGTCTTTCAGACGCTCTCGGTTTTCGACACAATAATCTTATTCGTACGACCGATCATTTCTCAAATATCATCTCCTTTATGCAGAAGATGCGCTGCATCATCTATCTGCGCGGTTCTCTTTCGTAAAATAAAAAAAAAACTGTGTAACAAACTCTTTACTCTTTTGTAATAAATAATTAATCGTTCTTTCGATATTGTTCCAATGAGAATTTTCGTCCCAGATTTAAATAAGAGAAATCTGTGCTTAAAAATGTGGTACGCTAGGTACGAAACATTTTCGAAATGTTAGATTATTTCGTGTCTTCAGTTATGAGAAATAAGATAATTAGAGTGGTAATTAGAGGCTTTTGATAATATATAAAAGCAAGATTCTGACGCGTCTTCGGCGGCGGAGAGAAGACGGAGTCGCTCCTGGCGGGATGGAGATACCGTGGCAGCGTAACACTCTCGCGACGCAGTGTACACACCCTGGATATTGCAATCCGGTACGCGAGTCGATAGAAGGGGGGGGAGGCCACGGCGAAGAGGAAATATATGTAAAGTCAACATCCATCACTCACAGTCAGGAAGGCTAATCGGATGACTGCTTTTCCGCGGGACACGGCGGACATCGACGACGGGGTTTGCCCTATCGTCGTGCACCGTCGCTCTTTTAAAAGTGATCCGCTCGCGGGGGGGAATATTTCATCTCGAAAATCGCGCGCGCACCGTACGGATCAATTAAAGATAAATCGCCGGGCCTGCGGTTTCGTTTAGTCATGACCAGTCGCGTCCCTTTAGAGTCGCGGCATCATAATCATTAGTCATATCCCGACGCGACGGTGGGAAATTTCATCTATTTTCGGTGGTGGCGCATTTCACGTTTAATGACATCCCTCGGTGAGGTATATGATGGAATTTTAATTCAACATTTTAAGACTGCGACAGACGATCATCTCACTTTCACGCGATAATGTAGGCATTATCGTTTAATTAACAGCTAATCAAATCGGAACATGGATTCCTATTGTTATCCACGCATTGTATCTTTCAATCTAATAACGATCGCATAATAAGCGTGTTCCTGTCAACGGTAATTAATATCTTTCACGTACACATGTAGCGCAAAAGATATTATTGTCTCTTTGAATTTTCATACAAATCGGGAAGAAAATGGAGAAAGATATTGTTATTTCACCGACTTCACTTTGACTATTCGTCCATATCCATGGGTGAGAGCTACTGTGATTGATGTAATTTGATATGTCAGATCGACTCTGAATCTTTTATTGTAAATTGATACGAGATGTAAAGTGGTTATCTTTGTTTTAATGGTTCTGAAGAAGGCCAAGTAAGGCTCGGAACGTTAACATTGTTGTATATTTTTAGTGAAATTATTAAATATATTTCTAACATCCTTTAATTGCTCGAAAATTGGCCGATTAAATTGCTTAGCTGTTTGCTTAGTCGAGCGATATCATATGTTTATTGTTATTTCGTATTCTGTATAATTTTTTTTCTAACATAATTCTATTCGTTTTTTCACGCGTTTTATTCGATCCCCTAGCATATGTGTTCGTCAAAATGTCTAAAAACTACTCAGCATCGTACTTCGCTTGACGCTGTTCTCGTTCCTCAGCGTGATGTTCCGGCCATCTTCCCGTCGCCAGATCACCACCGGTTCCGGATTGCCGGTAGCTCGACACCGTAACAGCAGATCGCCGTTTTCCTTGGTGGTCAGCATATCCGCGGTGTTATCCAGGTCCATGATATCGGGCGGTATCACAACTTTCATGTGACCGGTCTAGGCCCAAGATTCGCATTCGTTACTATTCGGAAATGTATCGACCTCGTCGATAATTTAACTGATGTACTCGACGGAACCCAATTCAATTTAAAATCAGCGCAAAAGAAAGAGTTCCGATATACTGAACGTATCCAAGTGTGTGCAACACTCAGATTTTTAGATATTAATTAATATTGTCAGTATTTGATCTCTTTGACATAGTTATTTTCGAAAAAAAAAAAAAGAAAGTACGGGAAATCAAGGTATATAAAATAATTAGTTTTAAGAATATATAATTCTAATAAGAATAAAAGTATATCCGTAATCTAAATTGACTCTGCTCTTTCATTCGCGAGCTTGAGCGAGAGTCAGAGAAATTTCAAAAAATCTTCCAACTCAATTTTAAAAAAGTAACTTATTAGAAAAGAACTTTATATCGCGACACGAGCGTTCCTAGTTCCACGCTGAATGTTCTCCGTTTTGTACGAACGTATGTGGCGTGTATACGTTGCATTCACGCGGCATTTGCGTTATACAGAGGGTCGGAACGACATATCGTCCCAGGTCCACTATTCGGCGGCAACGTAGAACGTGATAGAGAACGGCGATGACTGTCGCGCTAATGTTCAACGGCTCTACTGACCTGGCTTCTCATAGGATCCGTATTAACTTGACACATGTACGTGCCGGAGTCGTTCGGCTGAACGTTAGTCACGTGCAGCTTCCATGTGTTATGGCCGTTGTGAGTGACGGACAAGCGTGGGTTGTGCGCCACCATGTGCGTGTGAATGGCCAAAATCGCACGCGAATCCGACTTTATCCAGGCGACCTGCGCGTGACGTGACAAAAGTTCTCATTTCGCCCATATAGGGATGGGGATCACATATTTAGATATAGAACAATGCTTGAAACAATAATTACAAAGCGCCCCCGATATATTGCGCATAACTGATATCTAGCTATTAACTATGTATAATCAGTACATTCGCTGAATGTACTTGTGAATTTGTTAGAACTTTGCAAATAACGAAGTTTTTTACACAGTGACGAATTTTCTGCGAATATTCTTTGGCAATAGAATTTCTTTATAAACGTCAAACATATATTTATTTATAACTAGTCGTAACGAATATCGAAATGTTTTCAACGTACCATCAGCGATCGTAATACTTGAAAAATATACATTTAAATTAGCTCGCAACGTTAAATAATATTTACGTTAGCATTTATGTAGCAAATCACAAATATATGCATATGTATATGCATTTTTTAAACAGATGATACATAACTTCCATAACTTCCATAGCTATAGAAACTATAGAAAGACCTTCTTATGCAACAGCGACAAAAGAATGCCGTAAAGATAAATAACGCGGGATAGGTGAACGCGAAAGGAGAAATTTTTGCTCTTTCTCACACGGGCGGGGAGATGATTGCATTTTGCATAAGGGGAGAATGGGAGGAGATCGAGCCACGAAAGGCGCGAACTCTTCATTAGTACGGTGCCGAGGTGATGCTTAAAAAGCGTCGCGATGCTTGCGAAAGCCGAAAGGCGCTTATCGGTATTCATACCGAAACGCTGGCGCGGCATTGGGGGGTTGCGCTCTCAAATTCCGCTCGGGTTTACTCTGCTACAGCCCTTTCTCCCTGGCTCGGGTGGGCAGCCCGATCTGTCATATTTCAGACAGCAGCGAAGCCATTGAGCAGGATAAAAGGGCTTTTAAACCGCGGACAAAAGCCCGGGTCGCCGCGTTTCGATCGGCAATAAAATTTAAATACGTAATATATATTATGTATGTGCGTAAATCTGAGAAACAGATATCTACCTGTTGGAAACAAACCTTTCGTCGCGGTGATCCGCTCACCGTAATCTCCGTGTGATCCTTCGCGGATCAGAAGCAATCGGCCAGGTGTCCTCATAGACATCCGATACGTCTGACGCGCGTGGTTTACATGACATTACATCTCAGGGTATTGCATTTACGGAGGTATTACGTGGCCTATTCAACTACTAAGTTTAGTTGCATTCAGATATCCACGTGAGACTCAGGTATCCAATGAGATACAGATGATGTATCGGAATTTCGCATTTCTAGATTTGCTCGTATCTGACATACGTATTTGCGAAAGGGCTATTTCCGAAATGAGATATCCTATATTTTTCTACACACAAAAGAGGCTTGTTTCTCTCAATCAATTTGAAATACTTCACCGACGTAACGCTATGCGAGTCTAATTACAAGGCTTGAGTTTCCTGTGGAGAAATATAGCATCGACGGCTTCAGATACCGGCTGCAGGGCAGGCTGCACCGATCGTTACACGGGACTGTGGTAAAGGGTTAAATTTCTGAGATTAGATGTTACCGGATGCACGGGACGCGGTTACATATAACGCGATGCGACGAGTTCGAGGCAGCTGCCAAATTAAACAGTTTTCGATGCAGATACGTTAACCCGAGAACGGACGCGTTTTTTGTAACGTGTGGCGGATTTCGTCCTTTACCGTCGCGCAAACGTGGCTCTCTTTTCCCTATGTAGAAAGCAAGATATCCGCATATTGCAGAAATAAAAAAAAAATCACGTAAAAAATGTATATTGGGCGTGATTAAACAAAACGGAGGAAGAGAAAAAAGAGAGTAAAAAGATAATATTTTGCATGCGCGCACGCGAGATTTCTTTCTATGTCAACAATATATCTAAACGAGATGGGAAGTGAAACAAGAGGGCAAATGTTATCACAGTAACTGATCGGAAATTGAACGGAGTTGAGATTGAAGCTTTTGACTTCGCACGAAGGTACAAGCACATGATTGCAAATGCATAAAAGATGCGTACAAGATGTATGGCGGGTCATTAAAGATTTTTCATTCCGCAGTTGAATCTCTATTCTAAACCTTTCCACAGTCTCACAATTGCCAAAATGCGGCAATTGAATAAACTAAACAAATTCCAATTTTTTTAAAGATAGTTGCATAGTTTGCTTCTAAAATATCTCAGATTTTTCTATTATTATTTATTGGAGACAATAGAGTTTCATTCATGTAATCAATGTAATGATTTCAAGCTGTGAAATTTGATTCTGTTAGTTGCAAAATTGCGCCTATTCTTTGTACAGTTTTCCACCTAATCGCCGTCTGGTTGAAGTGCATGAGGTGCGTATAAATGGTACAGCAAAGTCAGCACGAGCTGCACAGGGAAAAGGAAAACGAAAAGGAGGAGAAGCACGACGGCAAAAATCAGGGCTATTCAGCGACGCTATATTAGCGGATCTGATTTATATCCTTTCTTCCGTCGTTTCCTTTCTTTTTCCGGTGAGAGAGAGAGAGAGAGAGAGAGGACGAGAAGAACCCTTCGGCATAGCCGCGAGCGACAAGGCGGCGAGCATCTCCGAACGAACACGCTCCAACGGCGTTAGAAACGCGATAGAAACGATTGTCGCGATCTGAGCACGCAATCAAAACTTGGACTTCTTCTTGAAAGTGAATTACTCGCGACCAGAGTCCGTCCCAGAAGAGATTCTCTCTGGATTCTGCCGCGTACAACTGTACGCTTCTCTCACAAACACACGTAGACAAGTCAGCGAGACTGTAGATACACCAAGAGCGAACATTTCCGCATTAAATCGTGGTCAATGTTGACACGGGTCAACATTCGCGAAAAACAAGCGACCTGCCGACACAGCGGCTAAATTACTAACAAAAATTGATAGCGTCCAAAATAAACGTACAAATATTCTCAAAACGCTTCGGAGCAAACGCGGCAAATATATCAGCCTTTGGAGGTAAGGTTTCCTTCAATAAAAATTTTAATGTGGTTCTCAAGTAATCAGCGATCGAAAATAAAGGGCTTTTCGCGAGTAATCAAGATTTGAAAGAGCAAACAGATAAAAAAATCTGAATTATTCAGCTAATTTTAAGTGTACTTTATAACAGAAACTCAATCTGAAGTTTAACTGCAGAGATATTTAATGATGAAAATTAGAGAGTGATAATAAATGATAATGCTAAGAAGAAATCGATTCCAAATTCGCTACTGAATTTGTCATTAACGATTTGATTTATTTCTGTTTATTCAACTTATTTCGTGTATACTTATAAAATTAAATTTGAAGAAACACGCGCGTTTGCGATAAGATTTTCGTTTTATACGATTCTGATCCTCTTAATGTCCGATCTTTGCGTACCTGTAATTATTGAGGTGAAAAAATATTATAAATGAAGAAAACAGCATAGTGCGATCACAACGTTCAATCGGAATAGATAGTTTTGCTGATACGCAAACGATGTTATTCGTTGTCTCAATACGTTCTTCCAGTTTTGTCTTTCTGTCGTTGGAAAATGCGTCGAATGCTCGATGGTTTCGCTTGATTTGCATTGTTTCGCTATGCAGATCTCAAGGAAAACATCTTGACATTTGTAGCGTCGCTCGCGGCTCTTCCCTTAGGATTTCACGATCGAAAGTCGTATTGTGCACGTCTGACACTTTTACGAGAGCTAAGTTATCTCTTTACGTGTAAATTGTTTTCTTTCCTGTTACGACATGGCGTAACGTAATATCGTTGCTAACAACTAATATATATACATATAAGATATCGTATTCGCGGTAAAATTGACTTTTAGACAAATAGAACAAATCTGCGCAAATTAAATTTTAGAAAATATAATTTAAAATTTTCTTAAATCTTTATACATTTTAACATTTTGCCTAAGAGAGAGGAATATAATTAATATACGAAAAAGTTTAATGATAATAAAATATTAAATTATTTTAGTCCCCTCTTTTGCTCTGGCGATATTTCTTATTAATATGTTATTACTGCTCTGCTTCTTCCTTGCAGAATTAAAGTCGGCAGAATTAACTTGTGTATTTAAAGCCAAATGGCAGCACGTTGCTTCGCAATTGAGCGCTTTGAATGACCATTGCCCGAGACACGTGCTCGATAATACTCGTTTAATAATAATCGAGCGGTGGAACATGGTTCCACGCGGTTACGTAGCAATTATACTCGACAATACAATCCGTCTAGGCTGCATCCGGTATATTAAGCGAATATACGATCTAGGCCACACTACTTACTATTTCGAACGGTGGCCCTAATCGACTAGCTAATTACAACATGCGCGCAAGCAGCACGAGTACATTTACCTTGTAAGACTGGAGATGATTAACGACGCAGGTGAAGGAGACGTCGCGACCTTGAGTGACCGTGTGATTTTCCAAGAGCGCCAGAAATTCGGGCAGGACCTCGGACTTGGGCGGCGTTTGTCCTGAATTATGCAATTAACGATTATGCGCCAGCGATTACGGCTAAAACGATCAGCGAAGTTAATCCTTAATTAGCTGCGCGGCCAACTTGCCGTCGATACGCCGCCGTTACAAATATGATATATGGACGGCGCGTTAGGGAAATTTCGGTGAAGCCCAAATACAAGAATGCCCATCACCTTTTTGCGCCGCGCGAGCAAAATTTAATCTAGATCGCCGCGTTACTTGTGTATGTAACGAGCGACCGGTCAACCATGTCACTGCGCGATAATCATAATTCTTTCTGTGCGTCGCGTTTGTGATTATACCACTGGGGTGTCCGCCCTATACGAATCATGACCCGAAGAACGTTAATTTTTAATAAAAATTTACTTTTAGGGTGCTTACACATATTTCATTGTTTTAATACGATAGAGAAAAATGTGTATTTTTTATTCATTATTGCATACAAAATACGAATATATACCTACTGACTAACATTTTATAATTTCTTAATATGCTTTCTTTACTTTATTATTATCATATAAATCCTTTAAAACGATTTGTTGTACAATTTATTATGCAATATGCGTATAAGACAGTCAGTGCGTTGCACAATGAAGTTTTGATTAACCGCGTCGAACCCTTATGGACCCCGTAACCTTTGCACGTCACGATATTCACCCCTCGCGTTCTCGCGTGGCGGATGCCAATTCGAAGTGACGTTTCACGCAGGGGAGTCTCGCGTTGATCATCCTCGCGATAACAGGATGGAATCTAATGGGTGAAACAAAAAAAAGGAAGACGTATTCTTCCTGTATCCTTTTTGGTTAACTCAGCTTGAAACGATCACGCGAGCACGAAGGAAAGGGGGGAAAGTTTCACGAGAAACGGAGTGTTTATTAATCATGTGGAATATGCCTAAGCGAAAGTTCGCTGACTTGTGGAGTAATCATCATCTATCATGATCTATCGCGTGGAAAGGCTACCCTGAAGACGAGGTAATATTTTTGTTGGTCCGCAGGTCCGCACATGCGAGTCGAGTACTCGACGACCTATGCATTGTGATTTGCATCTGCTGTGTAATGAGAAATCGACCGAACATCGCTTCAAATTAAAGAGGAATCTGAATAGATATTGAATAATAAGAAGGTCGACATTTTCAAGATCTACATAAATCATATTGATATGTTTCTTATATATACTTTTATTATTTTTTTATCTCATACAAATCCAATGGTCCGCAAATGAATTTCACAAGGAATGATGGGTTTTAATCGCATTCGTAAATTCTATTGAATTTCCTTCACGTTTTTCGTTCTAATATAATTCTATTCATATATAAATATCTGTAAGTTCAAGATTAAATATTATTTTTCTAAAAAAAATATCATAATTTACAGTTATGCGATAAACGAACAGCGGTAATAATAAGCGTAACGCGAGCCCATTTCGTTTTCCGAGGCGGGAAAGAAGTCGGCGGCCTGTGCCACAGTGCTACTTTGCAATTCCTGCTTCTTTTTAAGCGGAGATTCTTTTTAAGCTCTCGCGAGAGGCTACCGATAGCGACGTCTTCGGCGAAGGATTCTATTTGATTCTTATCGTAACTGGAGCAAAGAAAGGCGGCACAAAAGTATAACGGGCACGATACCAGTCGCGGCGATCCCTGTGTAGAAGGGAAGGAGGGTATTCTGTCATTTCGTGCGGATTAAAAACTTGTAACTTTTGCTTCTCCTCACAACTCCCCCGGACGATTTTCTCTTTTTTTTCCTGTTTCTCGCAAGTCTTCGACTCTTACCGAGACTGGTGTAGAGAAAGATGACAATAAGGGCGCACAGTGCGAAGTTCCGCGATGCCATGCCATAAGGTAAGCCATACGCCATACGACCTGCAACAAAAAAGCGCGAAATACGTCAAGGTGGACCACTGTGTCAAGTGTATTAAACAAGCCTAGTAATCACATTCAGACTAAACGCCTTTATTTAAATTTTTTTATTCATTATTGCTATTTGAAGTACTAATATTTATAGCTTCGCGCAAGTAAATAATTCATTCACAGTATAAAATTTACTGTTCGTTGATTTACAATTAATGTGAATGGAAATTAATAAATAAGGCCAATGCGAGTCGTGCATTGAAAATCCTTGTATTAAAAATAAAACAATTAACTTTGAGTCAGAATGTTTTGAATATGAATTACAGTGATTTTTAGTTGTGGGATTTTTCTCCCACATCAATAGACAATAATTTACAAATGTGAAAATAGGTAATATAAATAATTAAAAAGAAACGAGAAAAGAAAAATGTCGATACAGAAATTGGAAACAGAGAGAACAATTTTACGTTTTTATTTTTCTAAATTTGTAATATATTAATTCACAAATAAGCAAGCTACGAGATCAAAGATAGAAAAGTTCGCGTGCATTCTCGTCACTAAAAATCAAAGTAATATAAACAAACCGACTAACTAGAAAATGCGACGATATAAAAGTCGTAAAAGGTGAAAATTAGTGCAAAACAAATATTTAAAAATTTAAAGGTTAGAAATTGCATTGATTAAAAAATAGTAGATATGATGTAATAATTTTATTATCTTATCTGTTATTTCACAAATCATCTGTATGAAAATCTAAATCAGCTAGTATAAAAACAATTGTAATTAAAATTTTCTAATTCTAATATAACATACTAAATTTCGCGTGAGAGGATATTTGCAAGGGAGTTGTTACGGGGAAGCAACCGGCTTTCGGGGTGAGAAAAGAGGGGAGGTCGGGGTTGAAATCGAGAATTTCGCGACGTCGTCGACGCGTGCTCGGAACGAGGATACGAAACGGTGGAGGAGGAGAATGAAGGGAGGAGAGGGTCAGCCCCGAATCGCGTGAATATTAACTCGACAGTTGGTCGCCACATAAACGCCAACCCGCTGATATATCTCCCGTTCGCCCGTCGCCAACCGGCCAGCGCCGCAATAATACTCTCGAATGGCAGTAGAGGTACACCCTCTTCTCCGCACCCTCTCGCGATACGCACACTCCGCGTCTCGGGGCACACGTGCGCGCGGATGCGTGTACCACATACGTATGTATGTAGGTGTGTAATGACCGCAGTCCGATGGTCAAATGAAAATTTCGTTCACTCCAAAGCTCGTCCTTTATGACTTCGGCCGGTCTTGCCCTCACGTTCGCCAACAATTCCGCCATACGTGTTTAAGGCCCACATTTACAATTTCAGCCGAAGAGCTCGGATAAAACTGCTTTTTTAAATGCGACACAATTTAATAAACAGATAATTTTTATATTAATTTCGTCATGATTGTTTAAATGTCACAATTCAACTGATTGTGAGGAGCCCAGGTAAAATTTATCTTTGATGTATTTGTCTTTATGTTTCAAGATCCTCAATCTGAGTTCTATTTCTCGAATTCGAAGAACATGTAAATATGTATCAATAGATCGTAATTTAATGTCATATCAATCAAATATTGAGTTGAACGTTTATTATTAAAGCTCACTAATAGAATTCTATCCTGAATTCTAACACAAATTATAGATTGTCTAAAGGCCCAAGTTTTAGTAAGCAACTATTCCATGAATTTTGTCTCAAAAACATATCAGATGAGATACTCGGAATAAAGTTTTATATCTCGGACGATTCAACATCATATTTTGATTAGAAATCAACTGACACTGAGAGTGTATTCAGCTGATTGCGAGAAACGAAATGATTACTTTATTTTACACAAAAAACATTCTATTGTCATCTTTATCGTGTATAAACACTATAAAGAAATATTAATATTCTAAAAATCTAAAAATATCCATATTTTATTTAGTATAGCTTTCTTTTTCTTTTACTAGCGATACACTCCAACCTTTAATAAACTATAAATTTAATTTAACTTTGTCGAATAGGATTATTAATACATCATAATTTCTCGAAAATCTTGCCTGTATATAGAACGAAAGATAAACATTTGCAAATTTGATATATAAATTTTGGTTGATGAGATACTCTCTGATACATCTTATGATTAAATCCCATTGTATAACAAGATACCGATATAAGCCAATAAATGTAATGAATTCCATGTGTTCGTGTGCTTTCACATGCATAATAAATGCATGAATATGATAAATATGACAATACGTATTCCAAAATTAAATTATTATTATTACTAATTTATTTTAGCTTATTTATTTTAATATAATAAATCTATGAAATTTATCTATATTCATGATCTTAATTTAAAATAATATAGTAATACGTTACTCACTCTATATGGTTATACGTGTCGTTTGACGCTTTTCCAAGTTTTCTGTTTTTCTATCCCTTTTTGTTTCTTGCGGCACTCGCACGACATTCATCCGCAAAATCATTGTTAATCATAAACGCGTACACACTAATTACTAGCATATTACGATAATCCTAAACAATAATCTCTCGCACTGCATTTTATACGATACTCTCGATACCAAATGCACACGATGTATTTTATTACTGTATATTGAGATGTAAAAATAATGCGAAAGAGAGAGGATTATGATTCGCGATATTTCGCAAATCAACGCAACAGACGAATCTCGAACGGCGGGAGCTCTTAACAAATTGATGTAGAAGCTCCGAATTTATGTTATATGCGGTTAATAAATACTACAATACATAATTAATTACGATTATGTATTTATGAATAATTTATGTATTTGAATTGTAGTCATTACAGTTATTACAGTCATTGCAGTCAATTGTAACTGATTGTATCCATTTCGTACAAGCAATGTACGTTTCGTTAATGAACAAAAAATTAAAAACTAATAAGAACAATTAGAAACAATTTAGAAACGATCAATACCCATGGTCGAAAAAGTCGTGACGATTAATCCGACCAAAACCAATGGTCGAACTATCACGACACTAGCCAAAGGTTGTCAATTATACAAATAGAGATTTTCTCGTTTATTAACAAAGTTTTGGCTAATTAGGCATGATAGATTTGAAAATGTACAATTGAAATTTAGTGCGTGATATATTTTAACTACATAAATTTAACGAGATGTAAGTATTATTATTTATTAATAAACGACCGGAAACAATTATGGCTTTTCATTATTCAAATTACTCAATATGACTGTTACTCCACACCCTCAATACGTAGTGTGGACAAATTATATTTATCGACGAAAGATTCAAAGCGCGACGCGAGATACAGATTTTCGAATTTAAGAATCTTTAAGGTAAAAAATATAGCCCGAAATAAATATCACGAAACAATAAGTTATAACTTTCAACTCAAATCGCTTTAATGTCAGAATAAATTTCGCGAAATATTTGCTTCGACAAATAGCCGTTACGTCTGCAGGCCGTTAATCGCAGGAGTTCATTAATTGCACTGACCGACAGTTATCAATGTTTGCTTGGTGATTTGTGATACTTATTGTTAGCACGATCGCGTTTTAATAATGCGCGGTAGCACATGGAACATTCTGCTGATTCGAGTCTCGTCGCGCAAATCATACGTATCACGTGGCACTCTTGTGTAAATACACCTCTCGCCGAAATAAAATATTGAAATGTTTATTATAAAATACATGTACGTTAAATATTTTGTTTCTTCTCTTTGTTTCTTTAATCTCAATTTTAATTTAACTTTAAATTATAATAATGGATATACGGTTTCTTGTTACTCTAATGATTCAATCCGTGATTCGTATATTATTTCGTGTTGTCGGTATTAGATAATCAAATTACATTTAAGACAACAGTTCAAAATGCGTTACAGAGTATCTTCAAATCCATCAAATCCGACCAAGGAAATAATTATCGCCGCTCAATCCTTTTCGTTGTCGCGATGTTTTGTTAATAACCGAAAATCTTGGTGATCATGTCGACAGCTTTTCATTCCGATACCGCGAAGTGTCACACTAGTCAATTAAATGATTAATTAAGACTCATCGAATAGTCCATAAATATATAACCAGAATTCAATATTGTATGTGCGATACATTTCGAGATAAATGCGAAATATATGTAATATTCGTAATAAATCGATATATTACAGCATTCGATTACGTAATTATTTACAGCGAATTATTATATTATATCTGCGTTATCCGTTTTTTAATCATCTAGATTCTAGAGATCGCGTCTGTTCAGAGTGTTTGTCGCGTTTCGAGAAATAATAAGACGCCACGCAAAATTAATTACGCGGCTCGATGAAAGTTAATCGTTCGTAAGAAACAATCGCATTTCGGGATGGAATAACGAGACGATATACGGAGCGGCTTGCGACACTACCTGTTTGTTCGAAAGCCGTTGTGCGAGTGATAATACAATGACTCGACCGCGCCGACTTTGTGTATATATGTACGTGTGTGGCACGTTGGACTTATGCCGCAAAACAACGCCTACTGAGCGTTAGTCAATTCGTCGTCGAAAATTCGTTACGAAATATTTAAAATTTATAAAATAAATGTAAGATGCCAATGTGCTGTTCCTTATATTGCAAATCGATTCAATAAACAGGCTATTATCGCGCTTTATCTTCCATCTCGTTCTGCATCGTAAAGTGTGACGTTACAAATATTAAATTAATTCTAGATTTTTATTCTAGAATTTATTCTAGAATCTCTTATAAATTTGTAGTTTGTTCATCACTTTTTTAGAATGTGGATTAGAATGTCGTTAATTCCTCAATCTTAATGTTGCACGTTTGAAACGGATCGACTTTTCGAGGATTCTAAGATAGCATTGTGTCACAATATGTAATAGTAAAGTGCTCGTCGCGTCAGTCGCGTGTAATTAACGTCGAAAGTGCTGTGCAATTATTCTATTTTAATGATTAGTAAGCGCAATCGTAATTAACCGTGTTTTCGCGAGTGTTACTTTGTGCAAGCACTGCAAGCGCAACGAACAAACTCGAGAGAAGGAGCAGGAGGAGGAGAAAGCCTGGGAGGCTTCGGAACAACAACGACGAAACAACTAGGATGAGTAAATTAATATTTTTCATTTCCTTACTTGCAGAAACAATTATTTACAATTATTTTATGCGGTTAACAATTGTTCTTTTATTAAAATGTAATTATTGAATCGTCTCAAGTGTGAAATTTTGTCCTGACATTTTATCTGTTATCCGTTATGCTTTTTAATATGAGATGCATACAACGGCTATAAATATCGTATAGAACTTTCATTCTGAATATTTCATCCAATACACTTTCGAGACGACACCAAAGCAACGATTATGAATAGTGGGCCTATGTTTTAATGAAAGCAAAATTTTCGCGAATACCCTGGTTTGATATCCCTCAGTGATAAAATATCAGGACAACATCGAATCCTGTAAAAATCTTACAGCGCGAGAAAAACGACGGATGCACGTTAGCATGCACGAGGAGATCGTCGTATGCGAAAGTAGAATCGCGTATTACGGGAAGGGACGATAAACGTCGAATGCCTCTTTGAAGGACCGATCAGTGGTCAGGATATCAAAAGCCCCTTTGACTTCGACGATGCAGTTACCTATCGTTCCACTATGTGCTTGCGCGCATTGACGATATATGCACATTCAACTATTTCCTTCCGATGAATAATCAAGCGTATCCTTTAACGTCTGATAGATTGAAAATTATAGATGTGGATGTAATTTATTTGAGAGCACGTGCCTAAAGAGCATACGCGTATAATACGATATAATTAAAATACGATCATAATTCACAGCACAATTAAATGAACATTATGAAGATTAATTCATTTATCACACATTTAGCTAAAGTGCCAATATTGTCAACCGATATCTTTATCTTTAGAAAATTCCAATTATACGCACAGAATGAAACGTCAACTTTGAAAATATTTTATGAGATAATTGCAAGAATGATTGTATCGGTTTATCGCTTATTGGATCTAAATTAGATTATAGAATTAAAATTACGCGCGCGCGCACACACACATTCTTTAAGTCCATAATTCTTAGTTACTTTTTACGCAAAGTTTTATGAAAGAAGAAGACATGAAAAAAGGAGCTAAGAAAAAAATATTCTATGATTTAATGGTATAGGTCATAATAGGTTTTAAAGAAACTTGATACTGTTTCAATAGTTCTCGAAGTATAGAGAAGTTAATAATTGCAAAGTCGATACATGCCCGGTTTATTAGATTTACGTAGTGAAAATGTTTGTTGCGCGCGCGTGTGTAAATGCACGTGTGAAAAGTTACAGCCACTCGTGGACATACTTAAAGATGAAATATTTATCGCAATTCACAATCCAGATCCGGTGCGCCAATATTTTGTTAACTGAAATAAATAAAATATTTATATACTACTTATATCTGCTGTTTACCATTATAAAAAAATTATAGAGCCTGAGTTTTACATGAACCTCTCCTCAATCTTATTTCAGTCAAATAAAATTAGGAAATTAGGAATATTAACGACAGAGATATTTCTGATCGAGAAGGAAACGCAAGAAAGACTCGAGAGACGAACTTTCGCTTCTCGCTTCTTCCACTTTCCCTCGCTGCATTTCCCAATCTCGTTTCTGTTTTTCTCTCGTGTTTTATTACAGTCGATTCCTGAGTCGTGCAAAGGAAAAATAAAGGTCGGCATCGACGGCGCATCGGCTATCCATTCGTTTTATCAGGTTTATTTTATCTATCGGCGGAACTATTACTTACGTGTTTCCAGCGGTTACTTTTATTTCGGTTTCTGTTTTCTCACCACGGTAGTCATGTTACATGCTTCGCAATTGCTCGACGCAATTCTCACGTGCACTTAGCGAACACTTTTCTTCTCTCAACAGCACGCTTCCCGTTCCCCTTTGCATACGGCTAATCTTCTCGAGCGGTCTACCGTTGCTCTGTTTCCTTCGATATCTTACCGCGAAGAAAAACAAACATCCCGAGTTTTGCAAAAAGCAAAACTCCTTCATTGAATTTCAACCCACTCATCAGAATTGAACATGCTCTTTCTTAATAACTATCACGAGACTTAAATTATTTTCTTTTGCGCACGGGGAAAATTGTTTAGCTTCTATCTTCGACTAAGGAGCATCTCTACACTTCCTCCCAATAATTCCTCAAATAATTTTTCATCGCAACTAGATCAAGCGACTAATAATTGTAAGTCTTGGAGGCTCAGTTGCGTAACATTGATTTAGAATTCTGTATTGCACTCAGAAAAAACAAAATCCAAATGTAGCCACATACGAAAATATGAACATTATTACACTACTGAAAATTTCGCGTCGCTTTTGATTTTTTAATAGAAAGTCTTTATTATAATCATTCTTTACTATCGTGAGAGTTGCACGATCTCGAATTAATGTCAATCTTCATTATTAGCACTTACTCGCTCTTTCTCTTTTCATGTGCATTACGCATTTGCATCTTGCGTAAATTTCTTACATCACGTGCATCTTTTTAGTGTCAGACATGATAAGGTAATCTATTTAATTTGATAATCCATGTACTAATCCAATCTGATTATCTTTCGACAGGCAATACCAAACCTGTCTGCTGTTGCGTTATACGTGCGCCCATTAGGATAATTCATACGACGCGTTTGACGAGGCTAAATCTTGTATTTAAGCTACCTAGGAAATCAAGTATCAAACAGGAAATCAAGTGAGGTGCGACGTGAATGTGCCAATCGCCGATAATGCGCTCGCTCAGGATACCGTTCTAAGATAATCCTCATATTAGGTCGTTATACGTGAAACATTAGGTTTGACGAGTAGGAATATCTCGATGAAACACACGCTTCTGATAACAGATATCACGCGATAAAATAATGTTAAATAACACGAAATTCCCTCTCCTTAATATATCAAATAAAATCGTTTCTACACAAAAATACAGGATTTAATTTTCCGAATTGTTGAGTATTCCAATTACGACGGAGCTCGCGGCAATACCGGTTCCGATTAATTACAAATATCCGGTTTCAATCGCTAATTTTAAAGATACCCATCAGTATCCCGAATCGCGAGTGAAACAATGATAAATGCATTCCTTAAATCATCTGTCGGAATGGTTTCGCGTTTCGCAACAAAGAAATTTGATCAATCATTCCTTTGACGTCCGTGAATGGGAGATTTATCGACTCCTTTTCCCATCGAAGGTGATGTATATCACTTTATTGAAAAAAAAAAAAAAAAAAGAAATTGCTTTCTCCTCCCAATAAAATTTCACCCGGATATGGAGAGTCGTGGATAACGAAACTCCCCTAGCATATTCGTCCGTTTACACTATTTGATCTGAGAAAGTGCAACTGCAGTTTCCGCTATTCTTTCGTTTATATCGTCTATCTCGTTTTTCTACTTCTCTTTCTCTCTCTCTCTCTCTCTCTCTCTCTCTCTCTCTCTCTCTTCTCTCTAGATCGATCGATCGAAACTTTCGTTAATGCGTCCGAGAAGAGCGCAGAAATAGCGATTGATTATTGATAAGGTGCCGCGTTGTAAGATTCTCGGAAGTTCTCGAGGGTCTCGAGGTGACTCGAGGGATTTTCGTAACCGCCCTGGCTTATCGCTACTTAGTACGCGCTTGTCGACGGTATAAGTTGCAAAAAACTTTAACGCGAATGTTACCGTACCTTTTGACTCTCAATACCTTACGGCAAACTCCATAATTCCTCAAAGATTACAGAGAGATAATTCTTTTGTTTTATCTTTTTTCGTTATAATTAAATTTCTTTTACTTTATTATAAATTGCTGTACATCAAACTGTAAACAGATCAATAAAAGATGTTTATCTATTCACGGCCTGATAATTATAATAGTTAGGTAAAACGAATCCTCATACACGCGACTGATTCCATATATTTATGAGATCGAATTCCACATCTCTCTCTCTCTCTCTCTCTCTCTCTCCCTCCCTCCCTCCCTCCCTCTCCCTCTCCCTCTGCCTCATTCTGGCAAACTTCTGTACGATAACCACACATTCGCCGTAGTATTATAACAGCACATCACCGGCGTATTAAATTTCTTCGTTAACTATGCATTGTACTACCGATTATAGAACCTGTTATAATTATGAAGGTAATTATAATATCTCGTTACCGATGCATTTCGCGACTTATAATAGAAATATGCATAGAATCATCGTGATGCTCTCTCGTTAGATAATAAAAACATCTGACGGCAGGGAAATAGCAATATGTCAAAGCGCACGTGAAACTGAATATATCCTATCGATAAGTGATATGCTTTTGATAATGCTTAATACCCTTAATTAGTTTTCACTCATTTCTCATAACAAAAAACAACTTAAGTATCTGAAAATAATGTTGTTTGCATTTACATTATTTAATTATGGATTAAAATTTCTATTTTATCTCTTACCAAATGCATATCACGTCTCTTTTATAAATTATTGGATCGATGACAACATACTTCGAACAGAAAATAATCAAATTTTCACAATGCGCATGCACAGTAGTTTCGTAGTTGTAAGAAAGATGTATCGCGCAAAAAGATATTAATATGATTGCCAGTGAACAAATGCAATCGCACTCGCTCCGCAGCGCGTTATATCGTTGAATGAAATGCGCTGAAAGGTCTAATTTTGTAAATATCGCGAAAAAATCAGGGATTAAAACGAATCTCGATAATGTCGCTGCGAGACTAATAAAATCGCAAGATTGTGCATATCGCGAAAAAAATGTTCCAACCGGGCAGATTTCCGTTCTTACCCGGAAACATAGGTCACTGTCAAACCCACGATCTCTAAATTTCTCCCCACGTTCAAGCAAATTTGCCGACGAACTTTCACTTCCTCCCCCTACCGCCGAGATTAAAATAAATATTCTCTCACAATATCGTCGCGCGAGTTACTTTATTAATTATGTTAAGGGAATGCCGCTGAAGTTCCGGTAAAAGAAGTTATATGTTCATCTGCCTTCACCTGCAGCTTTCCCGGGGGAGTCAGAGCCACTCTCTTCGCTTCCTCTCTCCACCCTCCCACCGTTAAACTTAATTTACTATCTCTTACTATCTAACTTTTTTGTCAGCAGGATATTTTCGCTCGGTTTTCGTGTCATCCTCCGAACAAATCGTAACAAGTCGTGCCAGTGATACCTGCGTTCTACAGGATATACCCCAGACAGGGTAAATTGTACTATTATACACCAAACTCCTTACTGCAAGCGTGCTCATAATAATACGTACGAATATTTAACCGTCTTTTCCACGCCGCGACTTCACTGGTACTATGCACGTTCTTGCCTTGTTCCTGCCGGATAAGCGTGTCACTCATCAAAGAATAAACTCGAGGTCGTTAACAGTGATATACGTCGCTCTTTGTACACGGTTTTACACAATGAAAATGTTGGAACTATAAATTCGATATCGCAAGTTATAATTGCAGGATAAATGCAAAAAATTAAACAACAAAAAATTAGGATTCTTTAAAGAGATTAATATTCAGCGAAGTCTTATATGCTTTTATTGATGAAAAATATATTAAACCGTTTATCTTGAGATTGCACGTATACGAACAATAACAATTACAGTCTCTGCTCTTTAATTAGCAAATACCGCAGTCTATATTTTACGCAGCTTAAATTCATCGTACATATCAGTTAATTATTCAGTATAAATTCATTATAAGAATATAAGAACACACAAGGATGTAATATTTATTGTAATTAGTATACGAGGTGCGTCTCATTCGAAAAAAGTTCTTAAGAAGAAATTACATTCTCAACAAAGAAATACATTCCTAACCCGGTCATAATAACCCGGATCTCAAGATAACTCTTCGTTTTGGAATGGTTATACATTTCCACGGTCATCACCGTCTCTCTACCCACTATTCCTGCCTTACTGAGATAGATCGTACATATTTGTCAAACCTCTTAGACACCTTACGTTACCCCATTCATATGCGGTTGACCATCGCCTGAGGCGACACGAGAGGAGGCGTCATAACGACGTGTGAGCGCGACGTGAGGAACTCGAATTGCTTTTCTGGCCCTCCTTTTCTCATCCCTCTCTCTCTCTCTCTCTCTCTCTCTCTCTCTCTCTCTCTCTCTCTCTCTCCCTTTCTCTCTAAGCTGCTTATACACCTAACGTGACACGCTGGCATGCAAAAGGCGTCGTGAAATAGCGATCGACTATCGATGAGCGCGAAACACCGTCACCATCGCACGATGCAACGTTAGGTTTCGAAGGGAGTTCGCCTGCGCGATGGAACTTGAGAATTGTGGTTCAAACTGTCTGCGAAGTTAGGAGGCACACACACACTCTCTTTCTCTTTGCATCTCCGAGATGCGGCCTCGTAGGACGTCGCTGCCGCCATCCTCCAGTCTCCGTTTAACTTCCTCTAGGCTACTCCCTCGCGAATTCTTCCATCGCGATTCTCGGTTGCATTTAGGGTATCGGTATCGGAGAGGATGGTAAAAGTATCGGAGTATCAGTTGAGAAAAAAAGCGATATTCACTTACGTACTTCCATCAACCGCTAAGTCGTGTTAAATCGAGCCACAGGAAATGAGACACGGCTAAGGAGTGCGAGCCCATATCTTTGATATAATGCGGTGGTCACGCGATAGGATATGTCAGTGCGAAAATATCTACTCGACAGTCATTTATGATAATCCTTCGTTTAATACATCGATGCTGAGCGGAATGAAAAATATCTTATACAATAAATTGAATTATTGTTAGCAATCATAAAATAACTAGGATATAAATAATAATATATGTATATATAAATAAATGTATACATGAATCTCATGTAGATTCACGTAACGAAATATTTCTAACATGACCGCGTCATAGCCCAAATGTCAGAAGCTTTAATTCCTGCACCGAGGCCGCAATGAGTGCAGCGTGCGCGAACGATCATTATCCAGCGACAAATCGGGTCACCCGAAGAAGTCGAGAAAAAAGACTAAAGAGGCTTAGCGACGATAAGTTGGCGCCGCCGCAGCACTTTGCAACATCGGGGATACATTCCCCTCGTTACCCTTTACCACGGAGCCACTCTGTAACAGAGTTCGGCGGTAGGTATTCAAACGTCAAGTGGTATTTCGCCAGCATTTTATGTGTATATGTGTCTGTCTCTCTGATCCCTCGGTAATACGGCGTGATGGATTTGCAGTGAGTGAAGCGAGAGAAGCGAGAATGGGCGAAGAGGCTGCGAGAGCTCCGAAGCTCTCCTGGAAGAATTAGGAACACAGAATAGGCCGTTCGCTATAATGAGTGTTAGCTCGGCGAACGAAAGAGAGTTTTGCGAGAAATGTAGTCGTGGCTACATCAGAGCATCGTAATCTGTCGCATTTTTCGATATCTGCCAAGTATGAAGGAAAATGACGAAATTTTACGGGGATTTTAACTAAATGTTGCAATGATATATATCTCGTAATAAGGAATAAAATTTATAATGATATTTTAGAGTTGAATAAAAATGCTGTCGAGATATGCAGATAATAAAAGTGTGCAGAGAAGAAGAGTTGGTGGACGACCGACGTGCGGTAGGAATTAGAAGGGTACGCGACTAGAAGAAACCGTGCGGATAACACCCCGGTGCCCGGCAAGGATCGATACATGATTTCCGTACCTTCATCCGTTCGCGGAGTAACGAACAATCGGTTGCTCGGTGAGAGAGTACGAATCGAAGAATTGGAGAATTTGTTACTTCTCCAGACGCCGCACAAAGCGGATCCGATGGGATTGTGGTAGAACGGAGGAATTGGTGTTTCTCGCGCGAGCAACCTAATGCCGGATCGAAAGAAAAGGAGAAGGTAACACGAAGTAGCAGCGAAAGAAAAGTTTCTTCGTAGTAATTAGATCTTAAACGAATTATTGCGCCTTGAAGAAAATATTCGCTAATCAAGGAATTTCAGCTGTTGTTTTACTTGCGTAAACACGACGCAATTCCGGAAGAAATGACGCTTTAATATATTTATCGATGAAAAATATATGATATACAACACTCGATTCTCTTCTCTTTATCGCTAAATGTTAATCCCTTAAAAAAATATATAATTTTTTATTTTTTAGTTTGATATCTATTTATATATCTATTTTGTAATAACGGTTACGCGGGAATTTACGAAATTAATATCCATCGCCAGATTGGCAAAAAATTAGCCTCGATAATAATCACCTTAAAGATAACGTTATGCGCACGAAGTAACAGCTCGCGCTGATTATTTTCAAAAGTAACAATTTATCCATGACGCGAGAATTGAATTCTCGAGACGGACAACCGGCTAATTTGCGACTCACCGTGACACCGTGATTGCATCTTAATGCCGCTCCAACGCTCCCGACGGATCGTTTTCCGTGATACACGCGCTGGTGATGATGCTCGCGACGACGACGACGACGCCGACGGAGGGTGATGACGGACGGAGAGCGCATAAATGAGAGAAAGAGAGGGGAGGGAGAGCGCTCGAGAGACGTCGAGTTACGCGCTAAAAGCGGAACCAACACAGGAAGCTCATTAAGTTGCACCCCGCGGGCTGGATGCACACACAGAGATACAGCAGGTGCCCCTTTTCATCGCTGCGCGTCTATCATCCATCCCGTCCGTTTGCACCCCCTTTTGGCTACCTATCTCGTTCGACCCTCTTCCGTTATCTACCGTCCCACGCATCGCATTCTTCATACGCGTTACGTTGTCCGTTGGGCGTCATTGGCAAAAAAAATTATGATAATGGAGATAGCGCCTGAGGCCCGACATTGAATCCTTTCGCGAGATGCAGCGCGTCTCTCTCTCTCTGCGTTCATCGCAGTTCAGCCTTGCAAGCTTACGACCGTTACTATGCAGAAATTCGTTCAATAATATGAAAGAGAGGACAATTGCGTATTCGAAGAATAAAGTTAATAATTAAGAACCGAAATTATTAATAATTAGGCAAGTTTATTTTATGTTTATTTATCACTTTACATTGAAAATATATTTAGTATTATAGTATATTTTGCAGCACACGAGCTTTTTGATTTTGCTGCTGCGAGAATATTGATTTTAATGGCTCCCAAATCACTGAGTATTATTAAACAACGAATAATTAAATGATAAATAAATAAACAATATATTTAATATAGTATTATATGGAAGAGTAACACATTACTACATGGATGGTGAAAATGAACTCGTTATTATGTAATAATAATTTTTAAATAGTGGGATAAAATAAAAATTTCATAAAACTTTCCGTACACGCTAAGGTAATTATAATTATTCGGTAATGTATGTAACGCAAATGAAACTGTATCGATGTGATATCAGGTCTACCCAGATTTGTTTAATGTTCGATGAAAATCGATAAAGAAACCATCTCGCGCTAATATGAACATCCAAGGGAGAGATCCGCTTTCGCGGATTGTCTATCCCGAATAAATATCGATCCTTTTAGGCGGAGTACCCGTTAGTTCGTCATGGGATAACTGAATCGGTTTGTACGAAGGCAGATTACCCCGCGCGATTTTCACGAGAGGACGAGAGAGAAAGGGATTTGCGTATGGGAGGACCGGGAGGGGAGGAGTACGTACTCTGTTCCCGAAGTGTGCTGCAAATCGTTGTAACGATTTCATGTTTTGTCCGGAATGCGCGAGCGAGATGGGCGAAGCTCCGAGTTATATTACGAGAGTTATTCTATTTGTTAGCGCGGTAATAGCAAATACGCGGTAGATATGATCTCATTAAACGTTTCGCAGCGTTTCGAAAGACGAATCGGCGTTACAGTCAAAAGCGTACGAGGGAGGAGGGAGCAGAAGAGGGAGGAAGAAGAGAAGGATGAGGAAAGAAAAGTGCTATTCGATCTACGCGAGCGAATTCGTGATTGAGAATGAATGGCGCGAGCTAGTTTACGGCGGACTGAATTAAAATAAATCCGCGCGTCGTTATTACCGCCCGTTAATTTTTATACGACTCCCGTTCAGTAGTCCGGGATACCGATTAAATGCATTCCGCTTTGTGCACGGCTCGTACAATATTATAACGTTCTCCCGCCTTTCGAGAGGCAATCGCGCTAATTACGTTATGGCGATAATAAGAAACATCACGTCATACAATTTTAATTAGCACGATGTTTCGAGCATATTACTCGGGCGAGAGTACGCCGTTCTTAATGCGCGCGCCTAATCCAAGTGAATTACGTTGCAGATATTAAATCTTGCTTCTAAACGGGAAGCGATTTTGCTAAAGCCGCCGTAAGACCTTAGACGGATAAACTTATGCGCATTCACGAGTTCTCGCAAAAGTATAAAATTCTTACTTGACCGTAATGACATATTACTCGTTGTTAACAAGTAGGGGAAAATAATAGAAAAAAAGACCTGTGTTATCACGATAAAAACTCGCGTAACGTTATTGTACGCCTGACATGGAATTAATTTTTACTCCTGTTTCATTGACCATTTTGTTAATCTGTCAGATATACTGACAACGCGATGTGATGCGGTAACTGATAATAATTTCAATTGTCACAGCGGCGTTATCGTGATAGCACCGAAGCCACCTGATGCTACATTGAAATTACCTACACGTATCAGATAGTCAAACTATTTTATATGGCGTGTTTATAAATGTAGATGTAGCATTTCGTGTTTGTGTTGTATCGTACCGATTCCAAATTTATTATATCATGCGCGAACGTTTTTCACAATGTTTTGCAAGTATTACAAAAAATTCTGCACAAAGTTATAGATTTCTCTACAAGATATTAATATCATTATAATTTTACGCCTAAGATTCATAACAATTAAATAAGATAAAACTAATACGAGGAGAATTGTAGCTCGAATGATAAATTTCTCGTAAAGAAACGCTATATATACATGGATAGCTTTATGAACGATACGTTATTTGTGGAAGTTGCGCGAAAGAGCATGCGAATCATGCGATGGTTACGGCGTCTCTCGCCAACATATTTCAAAGATAAATAGTTGGCAAAAAAGATTTATGCGAGGCAGTTGCTCCACTACTCCGGAAATGGACTTCGTTTACGCCTTTTTGCAAATTTCCCTCGATATTCCTCTTTCACATCCTGGATAAGCGCGACATTACCGAGAGATTTATTCTTTTTCTATACAATGTTTATTTTTTTTTCATTAATATTTCAATTTTCCATCACGATATTATTACAATACCATTGTCGGAAAATGTCAATTGCAATATCAAACATTTTATAAACTCGCGACGCGAGTGATTTCATTACAATGTAAAAATTTATACACTTATGGTCTGATCTGTACACTCGACGCGTAATTTAATGTTAACGATTCGGTTTTACTTTGATATCTGTTGCATATCGAATATGCGATCGGCGTAAATAAAGGGATTAGTGTCAAACAGCCGCATTAACATTTAAACGACGCGAATGAGGGACCATCCAATACGCGTTTCAACACTTTGTACCGCATGATATAAACGAAGATCAAAGCATTATTTATACATGCCCCGCTAATGTCTCAAAACATACGCGGCAAACGTTTTCATTTACGTAAAGTGCAAGTCTATCGGCCAACAGCGTGACACATTCGGTACGTGGACAGTGTTATGCAATTTATATATCGCTATAATGCGAGATAAAGACAGAGAAAGAAGGAGAGATAGAGATCACCGTAATTCTTTGCGCGGCATTTTCGGCGGACGTGAAAGCGGAGCACGCGATACATATTTCAAAAATGTACCGCGTAAGAACGACGCAAAAATTATATAATTCAATTTCATACCATTCAATTAGAACCATTAAAAAATTCAGCGCCTTATAATGAAATTATAGTATAAAATTATGCATTTTTAAGCGCACGCATGTCGCATACGCGCGTTTAATTTGCAGCGAGATTAAATCGTAGCGCCGAATATAGACGGAAGTGCCTTCATCACGATGATTCTTCGTATTTGACCCTTGCCTGTTTAGCGAAGGGAACGTGCGGGAACGAAGGGATGCGCGTGGGGTGCGAAGGGGCGAAATAACTTTTGCATTTCCAAATGCGAGCGTGCGTGAAACCGGAAAGATCGACCGTAGGAGGGAAGAGTTATATACGGTACGAAGGAGAGCGGTCGCGGTAATTACTACCGTTCGTTTCGGCACGACGAATGCCTCCTCGCTTCGTGCTCAATGGCTCATCGGTATCGGGAGATGTAACCAATAACATAGATCTACCAGTGAACGGTATCATCAGTCAGTCCGCCCGCCGTGGGCGCGCGGCATGTTTATTACGAGGCGCGGGCGCGTTTGCGCGTCGACGGAACAAATGCCTCCACCGAGAGAACGGAAAGCCACTCTACCCCGAAACCCGTCCATTTACCCCTGTCCTTCACTTTCGTCACCTCCTCACCCGCCCGCATTTTCGTGCGCGCCTGCTGCCGCTCCGCGAAATGTACACGGGATGAACCGCGTTACCGCGAGGAGAGGTCAATATTTCGACGCTCGCGAGTCTCTTTGCCAAGAAAATTATTCGTATATAAACATAGATGGTTAAATTCTGAATTTGAAAATGCATTGCTGTGTTGCTTGAAAGAAAGTACAAAATGCAAGTTTTAACCGCGTACCTTAAATTATTATTAAATGTTGGGCGATATCGGATAAATGTTATATTGTTATACATCAAATACAAAATTTATATAAAAATATATTACTAATATTTATAAGATTTTATTAGTTACTAGGTAACTATTACAAAAGTGCAATGTTTTATTCAACGTTTATTATTTTATGTGTCTAATTTATCATTAATGACCTCAAAAAATTGTAAGATTATTATGCCAGAACTTAACATCTTTTCTTCTTACGTTAATTTATTCATAAACTACATATTTGGTTCATCTTCGAAAATATCTCCAAAAGCACTCATATGTGTATGTGTGTACATGTACATAAAGCGCGCTAGGAACGTGGCAAGAATGTTGCAAGGAGGCTGATGGAAAGATGAGAAAAGGCAGCTTAATTCCAAGCTTTCGACAGGGATCGTATATGCACGCAATATAAAATTCTATATCATTTTCACATGCGTGCATAGGAATGTGACAAACCCCTGATGCGTTGTTACCATTTTTTGTGATCTCCATTCAGGGGAAAATTTTCAAGCATATTTCCGATAAAATGCAATAACGCGTGTCTATCCGCGTATATTTAAACGCGTGTATTTCAGCAATTTATCTATCGAAAATTGATGCGAAAATCCTCGATGATAAAAAAAAACACGATCGACGCTTGGAAAAATACGAATCTGCAGATTTGTGTTTATTTAAATATATTCATTTAAATTACGCAAAATCAAAAAATTAAAAATATCGACCATCATTAATCGCCGTTTATTAACACCGTCCAAATATCTATTCACTTTTAAATTACGTAGAGTCATTTGTGATAAATATAACGTATCCCATTGGTTAAACTTGACACATTATTAATAGATTTTCAATACGACTAATTCGCTTAATTATAGTATGTGTCATATAATATATTGCCAAAATCGCATTTGTAAATCTCTATCACCTAAATATTGTAATCAATAAGAGCAAATTTAAAACATGGTTTGGATACATCGGAGAATAATTCGGATTATAATTTTCGTGTGTCCACTTTTGCGTAAACTAGGCATTAAATTGCGGGAGATACACTAACTCAGCTCTTGCTAAATTCCAACGTGCTTGTTGAAATTTTCTTAACAATATTTCACAACTCTTGATTGTCTTTTTGCAATGTTGCATTTCACATTAAAAATAATTTTAATCTCAATTACCTTCTCAAACAGCAAATCTGTTATATGCAGAAATAGAATTACAATTTACGCAAATCACATTTCTTGCCTGAAATTGCGGTTTATTTTATACATATTTTATGTATATAAGCAATTAATATTATAACTAATATAATGATGTATAAACATTACATACATGTAATATAACAATAGATTGCAATCTCAAGCGAAAAATATGATTCTACGTGAAGCACAATTCTACATTTTTATTTTTCTAGACATATATCCACGATATTATGCATTGTCAAAAAATACCGTAAAATATTTTTATTTTACAGTAACTCTTGTTGTGTGCAAGCATAATTCACCTTATTAATCACGTAATTATATATGTATACCGGAGAAAAAAATATCACGCAATTCTTACTCATTATTAGTCTTTTTTGCAACTTGGATTTCAACTAGATTTGAAGGTATACCGCATCAATATAAATCTGGATCAAAAAATGCAGAACCATGCATCTTTAACGCGCGGAAAGACGTGTATATAACATTTCGTTACTTTGCACAAAAACACGTAATAGCGGCTGCATACGCGTTAGATAAACGGACGAACTTATTATTTTATCCCGACACCGAGCGCTGTTTATTCGGGACTTTCGCGAGACGCGTCTCCTATCCCTAACTCTATATCCCTGTATCTTGACACACGCCTCCCATTCCCCTCGAGGAATTTTTCAGTTTTCCGCCCATCGTCTCGGAAAGGAACACTTTTCTCCCCTACTTCGAAAGTTAAACAAACGGTTTGTATGAAGTATCGATACGTAGCCAAACACATACTTCCGACAAAGTTCCATTGACGGTATAAGCAATTTGTTTTGTCGAGCGGAACTTCCCGATACCGATATATACGAGCCGAGTTCCCAGCAAAATGCTGCAGCGGTTTGGACATGCTTCTTCCAACAATAAAGTGACCAAAGACGTACAGCACGCTGCTGCATTGTAGCGCATTTTCATTCAGATCAACTACAGCGTGGAAACGTGTACCGTGTAGCAGGTGAGGCAATTTAAAGAGTCGCACCGCAGTTATAAGAAAAATAAATGTAATAAATGACAGAGCAATATCTCATTTATGTAAGAAAATCGCGCGGTATATTTACGTCGCAAAGTTTCGCGAAATTTACTAAATGATATGAATGTTATCGTTAATCTTCCGATTGCGTATCAGATCCTCGCGCATATATATCCTCGTTTTACTTTTTCATATCGAGAAAGCAATGCAAGCCGCCTATATATGTACACACGCTAATCGATCGCATATCAGATCTCGTGAGAGCACGAGGAGAAAAGTATGCGTGCGAGCAATCCGGAAAATTGTGTTCTGATCGCACATGCCGGAAAATAAGATATCTGTTCTGCGTGCATACAAAGAGAACGACACTTTCTATGCATGGAAAAATGAACAGAATCTTATTTCCATCTCCCAGCGCACCTATTCGCGTCGCGGAGTATCCGCGAGAGGATTCACTTGGGAAACAAACTCGCGCAAATCTCCGATTCACATGTGATCTTAATCAGCGTGACATGGATCAATCTCTTGATAATTCAGAGACATTCCCTTTTGAAGCCCTTTATGATTGACGATTTATTTCATTCGTTCAGACAACGCTCCATTATGCGTTTCTCTGCTCTCCGACGAATAATTAAAGATGCGACGAACGAAAAGGCGCTGTTTAATAATTCATGATCGCGCTGAACGAGGTACGGCAAGTATTTTAAGGTGAGGTAACGCTACACATATACGTTTTGTCGGTTGCACGGTTGGTACAATTCTCGCTCTCATCCGCTTCCCTCTTTCCGTTTAGAAAGACGTGTGCTCGCTGCATGCGTTTCCTTTCTGCCCCATCTTCCCTCGGTCTCGCGGCAATGCCTGAATTTTGAACATTAGTTTGCGAACCATTTAGCACAACTACTCCACGATCTGCCTCTCTCTCTCTCTCTCTCTCTCTCTCTCTCTCTCTCTCTCTCTCTCTCTCTGTCTCTCTCTCTATCTGTGAAAGCAGTAGTTTGAATCACGCAGCCTCTGCATACACATCGTACGCTCCCTTTCTCTCTCGCTTACATATAGATTTAACCGCAACATTCTCGCTACCGACACGGCATAGTCATTGTGCATTAAGCCTGGCAATGCGCGTGGTGTCCCCCTTCCCCTCGTTTCCTCTCCGATGGATACGACAGCTTCACCGGGGACACCGGGAATAATTCCACCAAGAAATTAGACTTTCTTGCAACTCGCGAGATCTGCTTCTACCCTAACATGGGGCACATGAGATAGTTGCATACTATCCTCAGATGATTTTTAAACTTACTTTGTATTTTGCGGAAATATTTACAAAAACTTTGTGCAGAAACGATCATAGTATTACTCACTTTGAAGCAAATAAAAGTAACATACATATGGAGGAGTAAAAAGCACAGTGGTGTAAGTCAAATTTTTAAAAATACTTTTTCGTGTGCATAGATGCAATCTGTGCAATATATAAATTACATCTATGCACACAAGGAAATATTTGTAAAAATTTGACTTACACCACTGTGATTTTTACCCCTCCATATAGGCCGATATTCATTGTCAGATCTTACATATGAGATCGTCTTAAGTTCATCTTTAGATACTCCGCAACTAATGAAACGAGCTGTACAGCATCTAAAAATAAACTTATAAGACAACCTTACATATAAGATCTGACTATGAATACTCATGATGTATTATAATTATGTAATCGTAGCACAATTCATCGTCCTGTGATTATAACTCTAAGAGTAGTGATTTAA
Source organism: Temnothorax rugatulus (assembly GCA_035220575.1). Taxonomy (NCBI): domain Eukaryota; kingdom Metazoa; phylum Arthropoda; class Insecta; order Hymenoptera; family Formicidae; genus Temnothorax; species Temnothorax rugatulus. Next base: position 107,539 of record JASTWL010000231.1, on the reverse strand, counting down.
CTATATTTCTTGCTACATGCTCTGCGCAATTACAGGAGCGTTAAAGTTCAATAAATGTGGGCGGTCCACTCAATCGCCTCCGATACTTGGTTATGTTAAAAAAGATGTAAAATAATACGCGAATGATTTCAATAGCCTTCAAAGCCTCTACGAGAAACCCCGTTAAGTTTGCCGCGCACACAAATCAATTACACCAAGCGCTTCCTTTTCATTGTCTTTCGCTTTTTCTTTTCAAGCCCGTTAAGTCGTTTATAATGCCTACGTAGCGGTCGTTTTACGCAACACTAAAAATCTATAAAATTTGCTTTTCTTAAAGGACGATTACTTTAGAATACAGCGATAACAGAATTTGCGCCCGAGGAAAAATTTTCCGATAACGAAATCAAGTAAATCTCCGGAGTAATGAAGTAAATGTTGTAACTATAAATCAGACCGTCCTGTCTCGCTCAATATAACTGAACGTACCATACTTGCGGAACACATGTACAACAAAAATAATATTTAATTTGTCCTGAATTCGAAATAATGGGATTATCCAACAATCGTCTTTAAACGATCGCTCGATAATACGATGATCTAACAGAGTTACACTAACGTCTGTTGAAATATTAACGAAATCTAGTTGTAGCAGTTACGTGTCGTCTAACTCGCCCTCGACAGTACAAGGATCGGCGAATTCAATTAGGTACTACTAAGCGCGCAAAGTCTCGATTCTCGATGAAAACGACGAGAGGATGACTGCCGCGCCGCGCCGGAAGGATCCTCCCTCGAATAATCCTCCTCTCTCTCTCTCTCTCTCTCTCTCTCTCTCTCTCTCTCTCTCTCGGCTCTCGAGAGATAGCTCGTTTCGGTCGCGGATCGCAACATTCGCAACGGCGACGGCGAGTACGGCGACTCGCGCCCTTCTCACAATCAGTTATCGCCGCTGAGCGATTCGCACGCGGTCGCGGGGCAATTTCGGAGCACCGTTGCCGAACTCGAGCCACGCTTGATACGATCCCGCGTACAATTCCCCGGGCCCTCCCGTTCGAGAAGCCGTGTCCGGAGTCCACGGCTTCCGAAGCTCCCCGCGGTACCGGCAAATTAATCTCGAGCCGAAGTTCGGCAGTTTGCCCGGCTGCAACCTTCGTTCCCGACCCCGACTCCCGACCCCTTCGATCGCGGTTTCGTCTTGCGGAATGTGATATTACTTGCGAAAACAAGTAATAATGGAAAAGAGCGATATTGTCAGATTGGTGCGAAGCGATTCGTCGCGTCGTTTTCCCGATCAAGTTTTGCGTCGCATAAAGTTACGCAAGGAGATTTCCGTCGAGTTTTCTAAACGGAATCGAAAAGCTCCGTTCAAAGGCGAGACAAAACGCATCAAAGATGATGTTTTGATCGATAAAAGTTATTTCGAAATCGCGTGCGATATTTTGTTTTCAATCTCGTTCGACGAATTTTCTGTACCAAGTTAATCTAACATATGCAATTTTTATTACGAGTTATGGAATATTATAATTTTTTTAAACGCGATAGATTAGTAAAGTATATTATAATCATCACAAAATAAATATAAAAATTGAATCTTATTATATTATTATAGTAAAAATTAATTTTTACTAACCGTTTTCGTCCTGAATTAAAGCGTCACGACAAATGTCGAAAATCTTTGTCGCGCTTCCTCGCAAAACTGTCGAATTCTTCAATTGTTCAAGTTCGCGAGTATTTTCCGTACGATATTCGCACGACTGAAATCGAGCAAAACACTGTAAATCTCTTTCGAACTAAAATTAATTTCTCAATAATCGGTCGTGCAGTTAAACTGGTTTAATCACTTTGAGATTTGAATCGTCGTATGCCGCCAAACTTTGGGCATCTCAACATGTTCCGAAAGTAGCGATGTGCAATCAATCCGATCGAAAGATTTTCGCTCGATTAAAGTAACGATTAAAATTATTCAACGTATTTGATCAGCTTTCTGAAATATTACGTAGTATATGCACTTTCCTCGTCGGAACATCGTTCCTTTATTATGCTCTCCGCGCGGTTTAGAAGATGGCGCCCGCTTTCGCCGCTGTCCACCCTTCGTCGAGAGGAAACTTGTACAAATTATAAATATGTAGATGGACTTAAAATGACGTTACCGAAACTTCGGACATCAGAAATTAAAAAGCGACCGCGCGTTTTCCCCGACGAAGCGTTGAGGAATACATAATCTCGGGCGAAATTTGGCGCGAGCGAGCGAGCGGCGCGAAGTAGGAAACGGCGACGGGCTCTTAACCGTTGAAAATTAGTTGGCGTGTGACTTACCGCGGGCACACGCGCGACGAGGTTCAACAGCGCAGCGGGTCGGCGACCAGCGGTGAAACGATCCTCGAGGACATAACTGTTGCTTCCCGCGGGGGTAATGCCGGCGCACGTCGAATGGAATGGAATGGAATGGGATGTAACGCTGCCGCTCGCGCGTTCCACTCCGTACCGTACCGGCGGATGGACGGTGCGCGACTGTGCGCCTGCCACTCTCGCCATCTCCCTTTTATGGGTCGTCGCCCGCGCGGCCACTCAAACGTCGACACTCGCTACTCGCTACTTGACGGCTAACGTCACTCCGATGCCACTGCGGGCCCTGCGCGCGTTTGTTTAGACAAGAAAATACATATCATTTAATATTACTATTTGATATAGTTTCATGAATGTATTCTTTAGCTCTCTCATCCCTAATTCATTTTTTAAACATTGACAGAAATATTTGACAAGTTATTTATTACATGTTTATTAAAAAATATGCAGTAATTAGTTTATTAAATTAAATATGCAGTAATGTAGACTAGTTCAACTTTTTTAATAATTAATGCGATCGTAATTACGAATATCAGTATTTAAAAGTATCTAAGACAATTGTAAATGCTAATAAAATCTAAGTAATAAATATGAAATTGAAAACGTTATAAAAATCTCACTATATTAAATATCTCTTAAATTATATTAAACAAAACAAATGGAATATTTTATAATGCATTTGTTACATGCATACATAACACATAGGTATCATATTATATATGTAAAAAACTTCATTATACGTCAGGTTTCCTTTTATATAAATACAACATATAAATACATAATATGTAAAAAGATACTAAAATTTACCTGATTGAGATCTAGTACTCCTACGATGAGCTAAAACAAATGTTTTGATAAATATTTTTTATATGATTATTATATGTAATACATTATTAGAACTTACGATGTTTATTATCTGGCGTTTCTCATGATATAAAATCTTCATCAATTTGTTTGCACTTGATAAAGATCTGATAACATAGGAGACACCAGATAAAATTGGTTTACTTTCGGCACATGCCACGCAAGTTTCTGTTATAACAAAATACGATTATACATGTATATCAAATATGGTGTACCTAAACGTATACTTATAAATTATATGATAAGATATTTAAAGATTTTCACCATCAAATGCAACAGTTTTCCGAACGGTTGAATACAATAGATATGAAGAACAACGTTCATTGTTGAATACAATAGATATGTAACGTTACATACGACATAACATCTCCGGTATTTATTGCATAATATTATCTAATGTATTCAGAACAAATAATCTAGGTTTATTTCGCTTCCCTATTGTTTCTATCTCGGATACTGTTTTGTTGTTGCAAGACAACAAATCATCACTACCGCTTATTCTTGCCGTCATTTTGTTTTTTCTGGCAGCTAGGATAAGCGATCGCAGTGAACTTGGTTTTGATGATACAGTTTGTTTTCTAACAGGCATTCGTTTTTTAACAGCAGGCTTGGTGACTGAGTATTCCTCCTCCTCCTCCTTTTCTGTTTCGACGTTGCTCCAATTTCTCAAATCGCGTTTCACAGTCTTTGACCTCCATGCATGTCGCATATCCCAAAATCCTTGAAGATCTCTGCACGTAACCCGAGACCTTCAAGGTTTCTGGGATATGATTGAGCATTTCTTCTTTACCAGTCTCGCAGTCCTGCACTAAGCCAAGAAATCTCTCGAACTTTTTATTTATTAGCAAATTTGTCTGCCCTACCGCTTGTTGTATTTCATACGTAGCATCCTCTGGAACATTCTCTAATCCAATCTCAAACCATTTCTCACAATTCTTAGAAATGGTTCGAGATAGGGCTAAAGAAGTTCCAGAACGTACTCCTTGAATCTATACGTTTCTTTGTTCAAGAAGCTTGTGGCAAGAAGCATATACGTGGAAGAGGAACACGTCTTCCGAGAAGTGTACACTTCTCAGTACTTGGTGTACTACTGAGCAGTGCATTCCTCCTCTTCCACGCATATGTTTAAATTTTACATAACAGTGTCTTTGGTGAGAATTTCGTCGGATGGACGGCCAATGCCCAGCCGTTGCTGTACCTCTTTTCTAGAATTCCTCTTCCCACGGCTTCGTGTGAGATACGGTGAAAAATTCGCAAAAGTCTACTCCGAGATTTTCTGAAAAAGAAAATTGTTCTTTAGAAGATCTCATTCTTTCTCAAAAGATGTCGGAGTAGACTTTTGCGACGGTGGCGTTTCTGTTTCAGTGCTGCTTGGTGAAAATTTTTTTTCTTTCTGCAAGACGTCTCGTATGTCCGTTTGATTCTTTGTCTGCTCCTTCACGTCTGCTCCATGACGATCTTACTGTTTTAATTGCATTTAATTCATCTGAATCACGAATGGTCGGTTCATTTAATTTCTGATGAACTTCCACAAGTCCAAAGTTATTATTCGATGAGCGACGATCCGTTTTGCTCATTCGATGATAACCTCGGACCTGTAGAAGTTTTGAAATTTTTTGTGGGACTATCAGAACAACACAAGACAAATGCACACAACAAAAGTGAATTGAATCTGTGAACACTTTTGCGGTGTGTATTTGTCTTGTGGCGTTTGTTTCATCAGTACACGACCAAATAGAGGTATCTTGTGCAAACCAGACGGAGGTCTAAAACAGTGATCAGGTAGGGCGAATGATTTCTGTTTCTTAGCATTAGAAGTCGGCGTTTTGACATTCAGGAGATGTTTTGTTGCCACTGAAGATCTATAACTTCAATGGAAACAAAAAGACTCATGAATGTCAAAAGTAATCTTACTGTTTAGCTGCTTCAGCAAGCAATCGTTTCTCTGTAGCCCTCGTAATTCGTTTTTGAATATAATTTGAATGTTCTGTTTTCTGTGGTTTCTGTGTTGTCGGAATTGATACATTACTCCTGGTACTTCACCATCAAGAGTTTATTTCAAATCACTCTTGCTGGAGAAATACCAAGAGCGATAAATAATATCAACTTTGAAAGCAGGTTTTTTCATGGAAACTTCCAGCTTCTTCTTCCTATGCTCTTCTCTCTATTTTAGTAATTTTTTCATCCGTTCATCAGTAACAGTTAATACAGTCTCTTCTAAAAATAATAAAAGTTTCTTGTTCTTGCGACTACATATCAATTTTACATAATTTTACATAAATACAGAGCAATAAAAAAAAAGATCAGTACAAATGTACGCATTTAAAAAACTAATATACACTCTATTGCATACTTAGAAACTCTTATATGTCGTTTGTATAATATATATATATATATATATATATATATTTTTTTTTTTTTTACAAATACGTACATATAATATGTATATTATTACAAATACACATATGTATAAAAATATTTTTTCACTATTTTAATATATAAAATTACAATATGATATTTCAGTTTCTATAAAACTATAATACAACATTATATATTTAATATTGTAAGACATATTTTAATATCAAATTATTGATCTTTACATTAAATTTTTTATTCATATACAATCCAATGTGTACAAAAACATTCCTGCAAAGCACTTCTGTAGAATATCCGTTGGAAAGTATGGAAGATTCCGATAATTCTATGGGGGAGTTTACATATTTAGGCATCGCACAGGGGTTAGAATCTTATATTACTCTTTGAGATTTTCATCTTACAAGGAGAGGGTTGGCGGGGGGCAAACAAATTTGGGGACTTTTTAAAGGCCATATTCGTTGTTTTTATGTTAAAATACGTAAAAAGAAATTGGTCTTATCCCCAAATTCGTTTGCCCCCCCCCCCCCAAAAAAACCCTCTCCTTGTTAGTCACTGGTTTCCAGATTTCCTGTCAAAGTTAGTTTGTCTACCACCGAAAGAGAGATTCTACACTATAATCTTGAATAAATCTAATATATCTTAATTTTTAATTACAAATATGGACAATGAGGAGAACTTGATCGAAGGTGATGAGATAAATATTTATTTTATGTACATTTTTTTACAATTAATCCTCTATAGACTATATTAAAAGAGATGATAAAAGGCATAAAAGTACCTGCTAATATAAATACCTGTATAAAGAATGACCAACAGATTTTACATCAGACTTCTTATGATAATCAAGAGCAAGATCCATCTAATGATTCTATTGTTGTAGAATGTAATGAAGAAAGTCATGGTATGTTTGAATGTAAAATTATGAATTTCTTTGAAAGACCTCTCTTGTTCATTATGTTATCAAATTATTTTTAGAAAGTGAAATGGCATTGTCTAAAGTAGAATGGAACAAAAATAACTCACATTCAGAGAAAACTTCATGTAAATCAATAAATGTTTTACAAAATATAAGTAATTTAGGTGAGTTTACATAGTCTTAAGATAAAAAGTTTTGTTTTTAAATAGATTAAATAAAGTAGATAAAAAGAGAAATAGACAAGTTTTTTATATAGATATGATTTTAAAATTAATTTTTCACCAACAAATTTATTTGTTTAAATATTATAATCCTTCAACTTACCGAGCTGCGGGCTCGTTGACGGCGAAACGTCTTGCAGGTTGCGGTTCCTATCGAAGGTCCGCCTCCTGCAGGGAAGTCAGTATTACGGAAACTACCTTCAAGATTACGACGCAGATAAAACTCGTAAGCGTGTAAATAGCTTCCGTAATCCGTAATCTCGCCGAATCCCGGGCGCGGATTCTTGTGCTGCTGGTTGAAATTCGGCATCCCCGTAACAACGACGCAACGCAAAAAACGATGAAGCATTTTTTCTTGCTTCATCGACGAGATCGTCCCGATTGAATTGCCGGGATACGCTCAGAGATGAGCGCGAAGACGGTCGGTTGCGCGAGCTTTGAGACTCGCTGAAAGATCGTGAACGGGAAAGAAACTTGAGAGTTCGAGTCGTAGTTAACAAAACGTATATTTCGTGCACAAGGTGGAGCAAGGCGACGCCCGAAGCAACTCGCGGACACGCGCAGATTTTCGTCCTTCTGACAAGGTCGTTCCGCGAACCGGATATCGGAGATCTTGCAGTCGAAAATCTTGCGAGTCGGAGATCTTGATCGCGAGAGGCCGAGGACGATCGCGAGAATGATAGGGCTCAGACACAATGACAAAAATAAGGAATAAGATAAAGGAATAAGGAATAAGGCATGTTGCATCTCACTTTAATGTATGTACGTGTACTGAAGTGAGATGCGACATTCCCTTATTCCTTATTCCTTTATCTTATTCCTTGTTTTTGTCATTGTGTCTGAGCCCATACGGGCGTCTGCTCTCAAATTTACCGCATGCAAACGATACTCAATATCAGTCTCACATAACAAGTTTTACCGCACGCACACAAGATTCAGACTTAGTCGCACAGAACGACGAACGATACGAGGGTTTATCAAAGATCGTCAGCTCCCGTACGAACGAGCCGACGATTCAACGGATTCTGCCTGCCCCGGGACTCTATTCGGCCGTCGCGCCGCGCTAAACCGGAGTATACGAAGGTATTCAGCCAATCGCGGGGAGCGTGACTTTATTTTCCAGCGTTGTTTTTCCTTACAGGACTTCTAATGCTCGCGCGTCGAACACGTGTTCCTGTTCGCTAGGCACAGTGTCTCGACGAATAATCGCGCGCGACGCTTTTCGAGGCGCGTGATCACGGCTCGCAACGATCGTGACCGGGCTGCGGACATCGAGAGTTTAATAACACGCGATATAGAGAATGTATTTCATTTTGACTTTCGAACAGGATCTTCTCTGAACAAAGAATTAAATAAATGAAGAAAAATGCGTTTGCAACATGTTACATTAGCGTACTTATTATTATTATTAATACAAACGCATAATGTGGCCATTAGAATTAAAAGCGAAGTCATGAGACATGTCACATGTAAATGTATTGAAATTCATTTTTATTAAAATTTATTTCAATAAAAATATAAAATATATATTATCTATATCGTGCCACAGAATGCGTATCCTCAAGGTAACTTCCTCTTCGCAGGCTCCTCATGTACTCGAACAGGGAGGGTGGAACGTGGACCACATTTCCATACATTGCCGTCCTTGTCGAGTATACTCGCGCTCGCCGTGATTTGGTACTGGCCACCACTACCTGGAACGGTGTTTGCACCAATCGTGCATGGGGGTATGATCGTAGATCCAGGTACTCCCAAGGCTAGTAAAAACTCGCAAGCGAAGAAATCTCGATGAGGTGTCACCGTTTGCTGCAATTCATTCATATTGGAATCCTGCAAGATAACACATATCATTTATTATTGCTATTTGATATAATTTCATGAATGTATTCTTTAGCTCTCTCATCCCTAATTCATTTTTTAAACATTGACAGAAATATTTGACACGTTATTTATTACATGTTTATTAAAAAATATGCAGTAATTAGTTTATTAAATTAAATATGCAGTAATATAGACTAGTTCAACTTTTTTAATAATTAATGCGATCGTAATTTTAGACGCTTTATCTACCTTTTGGTCAGAATTTATTTTCGACGGCGGCGTCGTCGAGATGGAAATGCACACAGCAGCGACGGAACGGAAGAGAGATGCCCGACGACCGTGTCGCAATACTCCCTCGACTTTGAGTGCTAGTTGACTACCTTGCGGCACAGAAACGGGCTCACCGAGAACACGTGGTTGAGGTGACACCGATAATTTAATGCTAGTAGTCTGTAGAGTTTGAAAGAAATATCGTGGGATCGGCAATCTCATTGTTCCACCGGCGAGCAGCGTCACTTGCGATATCAAACAACTGACTCTCAAATGGCTTATTGCTCCAGTCTTGCCGTCGTTGTCCACCCAGGGTGGTGCTAAACGACGCAGCTCGGCGCAGCAACGAGCCAGCTGCCGCATCTCTACGGAATCGCCGAAATGGAAATTCACTGAAATGGAATCGTTCTGCTGCTGATACATTGCGATGCCGAGCCCACCGCAAACCCGTTCCACGCTGTTTGCAAGTAACCGGCATATTTCTTGTAATCTACACGAAATCAATCAAGGTAAATAGCCAACAGAGTGCACTTGAATGAACGATAGTCAGATAAAACTTGTTCTAGTGAAAGGATACGCCCGAATATTCGCCAACGATCCCGGATCAGCATCAAAGGCTGATTGATATAGCTTCTGGTAATTTTCCGCACAGTTTTTCAAATCTTGCGCTGATTTCCTTAACTGTAAAGTACGATTTATAATATACACTGTAATAGTATGCATATGTATATATAGTTGTAGACATTATAATTGTAATCACTTTGCAATTATAATTGTACGAATTATACCTGATGCGTAACGCGTCCGTATCTCTGGAGATCATCTTTCGTCGCAATGACAACTGTGACAGCTATAGCTGGTGGTGGTGCGGTACACAAAGATCTAAAAATATAGATTTTAATTTTTACGATATTTTTTCTTAATTATATGTGCTACATTTTTACTTACATGCACGAATGTAATAATTGCGCTATAGATTGTAAGAATTCACAACGTAATTTCGAATATTCGCTTGGAAATTGCAAACTGCGTAATGGAGTGCTAGCGGCTTTGAGAGAAGCGCAAGCACTTGCATAACGCGCTATCGCGCCATTCAGTTTTTCCACAATCTCGGGATTACTCATATTTTCTTCACCTTCCCTCTTATTCCTTTATGCATAACATTATTACGTTAGACGGAGAAAAACAGAGAAGAATACACAAAATAGGTATTACGGTTTTGAATGCAAGTAAAGCAGAAAATACGTACATGAGACAGCATTCTGCTTTTGTAACTAATTCTAAACCGGACAGCCAAAAATGTAGCTGCTCCGATGCTACAGTTTCTTTTAGACCTTTAAATATTTCAGTGGCAATTGTATGATGGCCATATCTTGCGGCGCTACGCGCAATGCGATATTTTGCCCAACCATCCACGTTTCTCACGACGCTGTCTACCGCCTCTAAACATTCCGAGTTCCATTCATATCCTCCAGCCACCATTTGGAATAGCAATGTACAAAGCATTACCTTTTCAAATCAGAATAGATCTCATGAAAATATCTATTTATTAAGAAGTTAAATTCTTCTAGATAAAGAAAACAACTCTTCTTATATTATAAGTTTACCTTTGTATGTACATGAGACATCTGTTTAAGTTTGATCAAAATTTCTGGTAAAAGCGGAAGCAATGTATTCTCTCCTAAACTACCAATAGCACCCAAAGCTTCGCACAGTGCAACTGTTTGTTTCTCGTTCTGACCGTTTTCTGCACTAGCGTTGACGAGGGTAGAACCAATAGCATCGACAAATATAGCGCAATGACTAGGCTGCGACTGACACAGCTTTACTGTCGAACGTAAACATGCCCTCAACTGATGTAAATGTTTGTCGTCCAAAACTAGCAACACGATCAGAGATTCGAGACAAGAAATCACATCTTGTATACCATAAGCCGGCAAACCTTCTTGATAACTGTTAACAAAATAATCCATATTAATTATTTGTCTCGTATATATCTAATAAAAAAAGGCTACATATACATACCAATAGCAGGCAACTCTAGAAAGTATAGTAATTGCTTTTACTGCGACGAATGGATCAGGCGAATAACACGCATTCAAACACAATTGCAATAAGGGACTATTTTCCTCCATATTTGCATCAGCATGTTGCAGCATTTTGGCTAAGTACCTGTAATTCAATAAGTATTCGTGTTTACGTGTATAAATATACATTACAAAAGAAACTTTTGTAACTAAAAACAATTTCTATCGATTCAACTGACCTCAATTACGTCCAAAGTACGGATGAGAAGATCTGTATTTCCTGCACCATCTTGTAAAAGCGTCGTGGTACTCTCTAAATTATTAGATATCGATTATATCACTTGTACAAATATCAAAGGTCTGATAAATCATATCAAAAGCCACATACCAATTAAATTATTAAGGGCGCCCTGTGGCCAAAGATGTGCCCCTCTTCTAGCTAAACTGTGCAAAAGATGCAAGGCGTGACGTTTAACAGACAGTCTTGGGTCATCTTGCAAATAGCGCAATAATAATGCAACCTGTTGTGGCACGTCTATTAACGTCGCAGAAGCCAGGGTACTTAATGCACTCAGAGTGACTCTGACAAAATCCGCTGCCGGATAACTTGCAAGAAGCTCCATACACAATTCATTTACCTTCAATTAAATATTTATATATATATGTATTTCTTCTAGACTTGCATAAAAAATACATAAAATATATTAACTGTACAAAATGCTACATACCATTGATGCTGTAAAAGTATCGTGATGCATGTATTGTAGAATCGGTATCAGCTGCAACTTCATTGAAGCAGGGGTGGCTTGACCTCTGATCATGTCGGAAATCTTACTACACATAGATACAGCGAATAATTTGGACTGCGCCGCAAACATTTGAGCGGCGTATATTGCAGCTTCCACTTCAACCGAATCGTGAGAATCCAAGGATCTTCTTATGCTATGATGCACCTGCATAATAATAGTTGATGCTTTATTGTCCTTGTAAAGCTAGAAATTGTCTCATTTTGTACTAAACAGTTAAGTGTATTACTTGTTGCCTTTCGGGAATAATGCCGGCTACGCTGCCCAATGTACGCAAGGTAAGAGCTCTAGCAACTGGATCGTTGGAATGTATAACGCTGTAAATGCGTCTTACGAACTCGTCTACATTCAAGATCTTATCCAGATGCTTCTCGCTCTGCTGACACACTCTTAGAACCCATACCCGTAGAAAATTACTCCCGGTGCGAAATACTTCGGCCAATTTCAACAGAGACGAGTTTATTAATATTGGGAAGGGATATTTCTCAAATAGTCGAGGGAAACGTACTATGGCTTCGCATTGTTCCCCAGTCTTGGTAGAACGTAAACCTACAATCACAGGCATTTGAAACTAAAATAAATTTTTATGCAGTAAGCAAACAAGTGCAAACGGCACATGTCCATATTTATAACATAATTATTTGATATTTTTCTTAGATATTTGCGTTTGAGACATTTATATTAAATAAGTAAATATTTATGTGTTGCAGGTTATAGAGAAGTCAACAGTGCAAACAAACCTTTATCGAGTTCTATGAGAGCCGTGTTCGCATCTTGTTCCGGTTCTCCAAGTCCCGTATCGTTAAACGCATTCATTCTCATCCCAATCATATTTTTCACAATGTAATTTACACGCGTAATATTTAAAGAACCGTACTGTCATTCACAGTGCCTCGTTAGGTATAACCTATCAACTTGAATCATTGATCATTTTTAACACGGTAGGAATATAAATCTAAGCCATCGGAAGTAATCTTACATAAGGAAGAAATGTTGATTGCGTAATTATTTAATCAATCGTTTATTATATTTGCAAATATTCATTAAAAAGTCTCGTTTCGTTTTCCAGAAGAAAGAAAACAAGTCCGTTATCATATACGTAGAACAAACATTATCGATCGATACGTGATCTGCCATCTTTCGTCGTTCCCTGCGATTGTCGGCCAGGCGCCAGGACTTCGTGAGTTCGGGTCAGTCGGCATTGTCGGCAATCAGACTCTGGCAAGATTGGGCAAGGTAGGGCAAGGATATTGGGAGAGGCAGAAGCGAGAGCGGCAATCCACAGTTTCTGACAATTCTGACAGTTTCTGACTTCTGTGCGCGATACACGGATACCCTCGTCGTGGAAAGAGAGGAAGGAAAAAAAGTCCGGGATCGTCCAAGCTGACGGGCTCCTCGCGTAGAAGCGACTCGTTGACGGCAGGTTCATCCGAGCGCTACGATGGTGGACTACAGCAAATGGAAGAGTATCGAAGTAAGAACAAAATATCGGCCGTTCTCCGTCCGGATCCAGCGATCCAGAGGAACGTTCTCGAAGAAGCTCTCGAGATCAGATCTCGCCGGCCGCGCGCGACTCTTACGCCAGAAACGTTGTTATGACACGTTACCGAAACGTCAACTGCTCGGCGTTTCGATTCAACTCGGTTATCCCGTTTTAGAGCGCAGTTTGTGTATCCCATACTTATGGGATCGAGCATTTCCTACAATTTTAGTACACGATTAACTTAAAGCCTTCTACTTTATAACTTTGTTAATTTTCTTTGCTTCTTATCTGACGAGGTCGAACAATTTGGTTTTTGATAGACTTGTTTATTTTTTGGATCAATCAATTTACATCGAACAATAATGACGTTGTTTGTACATTTAGGATTTACGTAAAAATGTTTTTGCATTGATAACTTTTGCTATTCTTATCATTAGATTTCAGATGATGAAGATGATACTCATCCAAACATTGATACGCCATCCTTATTCAGATGGCGTCATCAAGCGCGAGTGGAGAGAATGGAAGAACGAAAGAAAGAGCAGGAAGAACACATGAGGAAGAAGGCAGAGTACGAACAAAATGATGTTAAATAATATCTCTTCTGTATGTATAAAATTAAATTAATTTTTGTTATATGTATAACGTTCGTTATTTCAGAACACTGCAAAAACTGAAGGATACAAAGGAAAAATTAGCCAAATTAGAAAATGAAAATAACGGTTCGGCTGATTTAACTACGTTGAAAAAAGTTCTTCAAGATCTGGAAGAGGAGGAGAAAAAGATTCAAGAGAAGGAAAAGGAAATGGAAAAGAAGGAAAAATTGACACCGTGGAATATAGATACTATTGGGCAAGATGGTTTTACAAAAACTGTGATAAATACGAAGCCTGCGAGGAGGAACGATGATTCGAGTTTGTCCGACGAGGAAAAGGAGAAACGAATGAAGCAATTCGTTAAGGAACACGAGAAAAAATTGAAGGAGTTTGGCATGCTAAGAAAATACGATGACAGCAAGAAATTCTTACAGGACCATCTGTATTTAGTTTGCGAGAATACGGCAAACTATTTGGTCATCTGGTGCATCAACTTGGAAATGGAAGAGGTAAGTTTGACGGGCAACAAGGTTGGTTTATAATAGCCGTAACCGTTGATTTAAGCCGTAATCTTTAAGAAATTGACCAATCACAGTCGATTATTCTTCTCACATTCGACTGTGATTGGTCATTTTCTTAAAGATTACGGCTTAAATCAACGGTTACAGCTATTATAAACCAACCTTTAGCCAATGATATCTATGACAATTCTATATTCATGGGGTATTTTCAGAAACATGATTTAATGGAACATGTTGCGCATCAATGCATATGTATGCAATATATACTGGAACTATCTAAGCAATTGGACATTGACCCGCGAGCGTGCGTTGGCTCCTTTTTCAGTCGCATTCAAATTGCCGAGGTGGAGTACAAGAAATCCTTTGATGATGAACTTAAAGCGTTTAAGGACAGAATACGCAAAAGAGCAGCAGAGAAGGTAGCTGAGGCGGTTAGAGAGGCCGAGGAGGAGGAAAGAAAAGCTCGTTTGGGTCCCGGTGGACTCGATCCGATCGAGGTGTTTGAAAGTCTTCCAGAGGTAAATAAAAATTTGTCTCGGAACGTAAAAATCAATGCTAGGAAATTTCTTTCTTGATTCTTTCTATTTTTTTTCAGGCTTTACAAAAATGTTTCGAGTCGCAAGATATTCCTTTGTTGCAACAAACAATAGCCGCAATGCCAGAGGAAGAGGCGACATATCACATGAAACGGTGCGTCGACAGCGGTTTGTGGGTTCCCGACGCGAAAAACAAGGAGAAGGAGAAAGAAAAGAAGGAGGAAGAGGAACAGGAGAGCGCCGCGGGAAATACGCCAGATCCGGAATAACGCATTTAAGTCGCATTTTACTATGGATACTCAATGAAAATCAGTATCTCATTTACATCATTTATTCTTTACGTAATTTACGCAATTTGAAACGGGTACATTAACAATAAAATTGTCATCTCTGCGAACTCCGGCGATATGCTATTATTATTTTTATCAGCTTTTCCTTTCGTCATCGCGATATTCATCGTCGCGTTGGCACGCTATTAACTCGAGCTGAATTAGATCATAAGACTGAGTTGTCGTTTCATAAATAGAAAACTTGGCATATGCATGAAATATGTAACGATTATCAAGGAGCACAAGTACAAGTAGTGTCGAAGTGCTATATGATCTTGTGACTTTTATGTATGATTGTGTTACTATTGAAATTATCTTTCTATGTAATGTACATATATAATGTTAATCACAATCCATAATTATTTCAATATTTTACGTCCCTCCCATAACACTAGTATTGTATATTAATCGGGAACAATATCGTTATGTAAATAAAACCAATTATATATTCAAATTGTTTATACCGTTAAAATTGCGAGATATACATGTAATTATGTTTTGAAAAATTATTTTACTTTTCGACCTCGATTTGCCTCTAATTCTGTACCCGTAATCAAGTCAGTGAATCATTTCATTCGTTTTCTGGTGTACTTAAAAATGAATAAAATAGAAATTAATTTTACACATGAAGGAAATTAACATTTATATTTTTGTATTTTCTTATTTTTTGCTATATCTACTTTTCTTTCTTTTTTATATTATATGAAAAGGAAAAGAATAAATTAAACTACCTAGTTCGTTTATTAAACCGATCCGGTTAAATATCACAATTTACACAAAGAATTTTTTCTCTGCAGGATTTGGTATATCGCTAAAGTTATTAATGTAAATAATATTATTACCATGTATATTATAATGCGTTATATATTACTAATAATTTTGCCAACTAATCACAACTAATTATATATTTCTTTTAAGCCGGCACGAGACTGAGAGCGATTCATCATTTTCTGCCGCAAAGCACGTTCGAAGGAACCCGCCGTCAAACTCGAATTCGACAGGTGGCGCTCGTCGAGCTCTCGATCGAGCTGCGACCTGCGACAGCATACATATACCGGAAGCTCGGGCGCCTCGTCCTTTTCCGGCGCGGCGTTACCACGGACGTGTAGGTAATATTTTTCGTCTTTCATTCTCATCATGATACGACCAGTCGCATCGGCTGCGAGACGGCTGCGCTGGCTTTCCATCGGGACGGGCGTGGCGCGCCGCTCAGTCGGCGTCGTTTTCGCGACGTCGCGACACGGGCTCGCGAGGAAATCCCTCCGAGACGGCGGCGCCCGTCCGTCCGTCCGTTCCCGAACACACGGCCATCCTGCCCCGAGCCCGATACGCCCGACGGAAAGCCAGCCTGCCGCGCTCCGCTAGTCCGCTGCCGCTTTCTCATCGTTCTCACTTGCGTACTTTGCATGGCGACATTGACGACGTCGTGCAACTTGACGCTCTAGGGCCGATCCATTCCGTTCCATTTGGCCTGACGGCCTGACTGTTAGTGTGGACTCCTACCTGCTTTTAACGAGTTGTTGTGCTAGAATTAAGCCGCGAGTTCCTGAGCCCTCGAACCTCGAACAAATCGTTGTATGGTACGTATGCATTAGACATTGCGATGCAGTACACCGCGCGAGAAAACAGGTCTTTCCGTATCGTCTCTGCGTCAATCTCGAAAGTTCGTTGGATGGTTCTCCGCGATTCGGCTTGCGAAAGTTGCGAGGTCGTTAACGCGATTTTCCCCTCTTCCAGATATCGGATTTTCCTTATTTTCTCGGCAAAAGATTTTTTTTATTATTGCGGAGCAAGTTGAGTTCCTTGGACAATTTGTAAAATTTCCTATCGCGCATATGACGAAATTGGTTCGTCGTTAATCGCCATGATGTCTCGCGAAATGTTTACGCCTTTACGTGTTACGTCATTTTTCCCCTTGCTTAAAGCGACCGTTTCGAAAAGTACGCCCTCGAGAAAGTACGAGAACCCTCGCGAGAGGGTTTCCGCGAGAACGTGGCATCTTCGTGGACTTGCGCCCGTGACATTTTCAGCAAGCTGCTGACGACCGCGTCATGTAAAACTCGGCGGCCGCGGCGAGTTAATCGAAGGGAGCGTCATGACGCCGCGCATTCTGGGTAAAATCGTTGGCTGCTCAAAATGGCCGTGCGACGAGCGACGTTCGATTTCCGTTTTGCGGACTCGCGTCCGACGTCCGTTTCGTTCGACCCCGCGCGAGACGACCGGATTCGTTCAGATTCGCGCGAGAAAAATCGCGCGACAAATTTCGCCGAATCTCGATTCGCCTCTTGTCGTGACATTTTACATCGCGAGTATCTCACGTGAATTTCTTACGTGAGACATTCGCGTGAGATATTTACGTTTCATTTCACAGACGCTTTTCCGGTGTGCGCGCGCGCGCGCACGCACCCTCACACGCACATACCCTGTACAGCGCTTTAATCGTGCGATGCGCGCGTCTTCTCGTTTCCCTTCTTGCTCCGGCTCTCGGCCAATCCGACGTCGCGTCTCTGAGGCTTCGCGCTTCGGATTGGCGGAGAGGGGCGAGGGCAGAGGGCAGCGAGATGGCGCGCGCGTTGCATGACGGGAGCGAGCCGCGGAGTGGGGAGGGCGAAGAAGCAAGTCCGGATCACAAAATGGCGGTCTACCTCACGTACCCGTGACCATATAGCGCACGATACTCTAATAGTTTCTCACGATGTCGAGGCCCGCGGCGCGAAACGCGGCCTGATCTGCGGGCACGTGTACGCGTGACAGTGTTACGATTGGGGACAGGGGCGAGTTCGCGTGGTGCGCGTCGGTGATAACGTCGGTGGGTCGTCGGTGCGACGCGTAGACGGGAGCCATGCAGGTGAGTGCCAGTTACCAGACAACCCCGGGATCCGAGCGGGATTTCGCCCCCGTGCGCGCGGATCCTCGCGGCGATTACCCTCGTCAACGATCCGCGGATGCGTTCGACGTGGTTTTATGCGTGCGCGCGAGTCGCTCGTCGCGGCCACGGCTGTTGTTTGGAATAGGGGAAAATCGCGTAGCCACACGCGTTTCCGCGTACCGATGTTCGACGAGAACCTGGCGAAAACGCGAAAAAACCCCCGGTGCCCGCCCGCGAGGGCCTCCTACGCGTAGGGCGGGGTCCCACGGACCGTACGGGCTCAGGAACTCGTGCCACCCTCGCCACGATTTCTCGCTACTTTACACACTTTCCCAGCCCCTTAATAACCTATAAGGTTTGTTTACGTCGCGTCAATCTGATATTTTTCACAGAAAACATCGTTGTACCACCCTGATTTTCGTCGCAAACGATCCCTCGCACTTTTCCTCGGCCTGGCGTCATACTTATTCGAAAATCGAAAATGTACCCATTTTCGCAAATTGAGCTTAAATATTGTCGCGCACAGTCCTGCCTGGTGATCAGGAACGTGTGACGCAATTCTCACGGCAAATACCCGTGATTTTGATGCGTTTCCATCGGGATAACGCCAGAAATATTCTACATTTTCAACCTTTGAAAGTTCTTTGCAAAAATTTTTGTAGGAAATTCATAATTTTGGCATGTGATGGACATAATTGGATCTATCAAGGAGCTTCATGACATTTGTCTATACTGTAGAATGCCATTTATACCATTTGGAATCTTGTTCAACACAGATTTCTTTTGCATCAATTTTACGAGGGTGAGAATTACAATCACAAAACGTACTTGAGTAAAACTGCATCGCATTGTGATAGATTTTATTCAATTTGACAATAAATTTATCTTGACACATCACGAGAATAACATTAAAAGCAATTACATCCTTGGTAATCATCCATTTGTTGGTGAACATTTGTAATAGTAACTTTTGAAATAGTAAGTGGGGTTAGTTAAGATGCATCTGGCAAATTCGTGCAAAAATTTAAAGCGATATAGTTGTTGGACATTTCACCGTTACACGTGTGTAGAACACTTAAATAATTGTGGATTTTACAACAATGGTATATAAATATCTGTAAATAACTATAGACAAGTTTAATGATTTCTTCTATGCTCATGCATCCATCACTGGTCACACGTTATTTCTTTTAATTAACGTGTACCTTTGAATTATCATAATGCACAAATAAGACTAGACATTGCTCCATGAATGCATGAATAAATAAAATCTAATTTATTTCTTTAACAATATTTGAGCTCAAATTCTTCTATCAAGTCATACATTCTTTTATTATAATGTACAAAACATTGTTAAAAAATATATGTATAGTGTATGTAAAGGTCCGTTTTATGCTCATACATTTTTAATAGTGGTTTATAGTGTCAGCAGTGTTGTACAGTTTGCAATACAGGTTATTTTAATATTTAATCATACATCACTGCCTGGTTTACTGTCTGATGCCTTGGATGAAACTGTAGCATGTGTTACTAATGTTTGTTACAGAAAGAGAGCAAGGGACCTACGCTCAGTTAATATAGGCATGCAAACAAAAATCTGCATTGATTGTACAAGAGAAAATTTTACTTCGCTCTCATAACTTCAATATTTTTCTATCAATATACTTGTAGCAAGAATCTTAATTATGATCATTATTACGTTCTCTGATTTCTGAGATTTATAAATGTATAAAACTTTATATCAAATATATCAAGAGAGATAAATATAATTAGAGCATTACTAATAAATATCTCAACTTCTTTCAATCCATTTGAAGGTTAATAAAATATATCAAGAGAGATAAATATAATTAGAGCATTACTAATAAATATCTCAACTTCTTTCAATCCGTTTGAAGGTTAATAAAATATATAATATAAATTAATTAATGTATGACATATAGTATATCTAATCTACTACAAATTAAATAATATGATAAATCATATTATTAGGTACACATTTCTGTATGCATTTACATATCTTAATTGAGCATTGACAGCTGAGATATGTAATTGTTGAAGTATTTAATAAAACTATAACCTGTTTGAATGATGATCTCTATTATTTAGTGCCTAAACCTTTGTTGGACATCTCCAAACAGATTCCTTTCATGCGAATATGATTGTAAGCGACTACAGTATGCGAGAATGATGCAAACGTGCAAATTTAGAAAAGATTCCTGCGTTTAATCTTGCTTTAACAAGGGATCTCGTTGCTAGATCCAAAGAATTCTCACGGAATTTAATATAAGGGATACATTAAACATGTCATTTTCTTTTTTAGTCTTCGTTGGTTTTTATTTAGATCAAAGTAATCGTATAAGTATAAGGCAACAGCAATAATTTAATAAGATTCCTTAGATTACTGTTTTTCTCTTCTAAGAAGACAAAATGGCGGACGACGGTCACAAAATGGAGGACGAATTCGTGCTGATGAAATAACGATATTTCTGTATGCGGGCTGATTGAAGGAAATAAAAAGATGCGTAAAGAAAAAGTTCCACCGCTCCCTCTTCGACTGCGAATTACCTTGCTTGCTCATTACCATAATTGTACCATCCATTTAGAATAGAAGTAAAAAATCTCGAAATGAGAATAATAATGTTAGGGCGTTTCTCTGCGATAAGCGTTAACTGGGGACTAAAGCGAACTATTCCAAACAACACGTTCCAAGCGACGAGCGATATCTTGCATAAAGATAAAAATCGAAATTACATGTCGTCGATATTGACTTCCAGAAAACGTTAGAATCTGAATCCGGTAAGGAATCCGGGTCGGATTCTGAGAACGAGAGCAAGAGCGATAGCTCCTCTTCCGGCAGCAACAGCGGCTCAGGATCGGGATCTGAAAGGTGGGTATCGACAAGGATTTGGCCCATCTCCCTGAAAATCATGAGATCTGATACACGAGCTTGCATTACAGTAAGATTTTACTTTCCTCTCGCGAAAAAAACATTCATCGTGAATTGGAGAATTTCTTAGCTTTAGGCAAGTTTCGGGAATAAGAACTTCGTTTTTAGAGGATTGCCGTTCAAAGTGCTTAATTTTATTGATGTTTTTGAGAATGTAATTTTTCCTCTTTTAAATTCCACCATGTTGATTAGATTCATTAATTATTATTACATCTTTGAGGTAATCAGTTTAATCTTTTATAGAATGCAGTTGTAGCGACATTATTATTAATGCAAGACAAATTGAACTGAATACAAGTGTATATCAGGTTCTCTGACGTGTAAGGGTTTGTCACAATTGGTGCCACTCACAAATGGGCTACTACTGTGTATTGCTACAGCTTCATATAGCACTAACAATGTCTTAACAATTTTCCTAACTTTATGTATGCCCTACTTTGGGTTTTTGTGAGCACACAACTCTTTTTATACATTACGTTTATGTTAAAACGTGTTTTCTTTCTTTTATTCAAAAACCAGTGCAATGCTAGAATTAATCTAAACTGCTAGTATTAATCTGTAGCGTTAGTCAATATACTTTCGAGTAATCAACGTATCAAATATGAATCTCGATACAGAATTATAAAATTATAGGAGGACGTTCACATTTTTAACATGTTGAAATATTTTGAAAATTTTGATTTCAAGTATTCATGTACAATGCATAGTCCATTTTTATATTAATTTTTTATATTTGTACATTTATTAGCGTCATATACGCATTTTCTAATTAGTGTGATTAAAATTCTATAATACATGAGTGTATTATATCATAATTATTGTATATTTTTATTTTTATGCCTTATCACATAATTTATGTGTAACTTGTATCACGGATTAAATCACTTGAAATTTTTATTTAAAAATGCCTCCTCGAGCGATTGATAAAATAAAACAAGATATTGAACGTTGAATAGTAATTGTACATTTCTATATATAATTTATATCTCAATTAACGATTTTATATCCAGTAAATTATTCCCACGACTACGTTATCGTTAATTCTCGTCACGTATGTATTTCGAGATGCTGTGTCCATGTATATCATCTACATATAATTAGTGAAATAAAATATTGCCTGGCTGCTTAACGCAGCGACTCTAGCTCCTCGAGCGGTTCCGGCTCCGGATCAGGCTCCGACTCTGACAAGTCGGAGAAGTCGGATGCACCTGCTGCACAAAGCGATAGCTTCCAGAGCAAAGGCTCGAATCACAGCACCGAAGCAAAGCTTAGAGTTAAACATGAGTCTAGTCGCGAGTGGGACGAGAATCCTGACATATACGGCATCAGGAGGTCCGGGCGTTCCAGGAAGGAACCCGACAGGCTCGCGACGAATCGCGAGAGCGACAGCGATGGTCGCAAAAAATTTAAGAAGAAAGGGTAAGTGCGACAAATCGTCGGGGGAGTGGAGGATATGTTGACTCGGCGGTAACCGGCGGTAACGATCGATGTAACTCAGCTGAACGGGTTATCGCAGTCGCGAGATCGTAAGATAATTTGTACGGATAATATGCTAATTGAGAGATGAAATAAACTCGTAATTGTTGGTAGCTGACGTAGAATAGTTCACATATAGTTGGCCCGTACGTTATAAACTTTGATCTTATCATTCGTATTACACGAGATATTTCGTAACAATGCACCACTTCTGTGTGGCAACCGTATTAGTCGCTGCGTTAGTCTTTCTACGAGTACTTCCGTTCATGTATACATTGTATACCACAGAGCACGAATAATGAATTGATAGATTTTACATTTTACATTTTTGCTCATTTCCACTTGCATTATTATCAGCATATTTGTACATAAATTTAGAAAATAATATAACGGTATCTTATCAATGTCGGGGTCGTTAAATAACGTCGCGTAATTTTAATGTAGTTATCTGATATGTATCACAAATGCGTGAGTCACTGAATTTATTGCGACGTTCATGACACCCATTTTTAACACCAGTCGCCACAAAAACGATTTGTTTTCACATTTAATGAATATAAGCATTTCGTTATCCACATTATTATAAGATATGCTACACTTGTGCATACATGTACTTTTGACTGCATAAATATTTACAAATGTTTACGTTTTACATCTGTTTGCACTAATCGGATTTCACTTTGATTTTGCACATAACCGCTTATTATACTTTCCAGTTTACATTACAATGCGTTTTTACATTCCATGTTATTTATAATTTATACCTCGAATTTATTAAAAACTTAACAGACAAGTTTTTTATGTGTTGTGAAGCATATGAATTGATATTTATGCGACATTTCCCTCTAAACTGTTATACAACTTTATTTCTTATAAAAATCTTAATCTTTCTATATTATATGAAATATATTATATAAAGTTATATATGAATATTTAAAAAATAACGTCTAGTTTTTTTATTTAATTTTTTTTACGATTATCACATTTTTATAAATCGATTTCATGGTAATATTCTCTCTACATGCATTTCATACATATTGTTAACGTACAGAATATTCTATAAAAAAACAATAAAAAATTTTTTGAAATATTAAAAATAAATTAGCAACATGTTTTATTGAGTTAAATAAATGAAATTCAGTGGAGACAATTATAAACGCGAATCTGTTAGGTATATAATGCGTGCACGGTCCTATACGTACGACTTACTGTTTTAGTTCACATAATTCATGGAATTCAGAGAGTTCAGATTCAGAATCTGATGAAACTGAGAATCGTAGACCCCCACCTAGCAAATCCTTGAACAGGCGCGCTGCGCAAAAAGCGAAAGAGAAAGCCAGAGTGCGAAAGAAGCATATCTCTGAATCTTCTGATAATTCTTCCTTCGACAGTGATGATAATAGAAGGTATGTATTGAGAAAAATTGACTAAAAGAAAGAGAAAGGTATAAAAATCAGATTTCAATAATCCACATATTAAACTTAATTATCAGGCAAGTTAGTAGACGGACAGGCACGGCAGTTAGTTATAAAGAGGAAAGCGAAGAAGGTACCGATAGCGAGGATTTGGTTGAAGTTGACGAATCGAACGCTGCGTCGACAGAGCCTGACAATGCGGAAACTATTGAACAAATTTTGGGACAGAGGATGGGCAAGAAAGGAGGTTAATTTGTTTTATTTGCTTAGTACTGTGATGCTGTTAATCGAGATATTATTTACAAAATATATAATTACGTGCAGTTACGGGTAACGTGACGACAATCTATGCTGTCGAAGAAAACGGTGATCCCAATCCAGAGGATCTGAGTAACGTGGAAACTGAAGTACAATATTTGATCAAATGGAAAGGCTGGTCTCACATACATAATACGTGGGAATCAGAGGAATCTTTAAAAGCACAAAAAGTATAGCATTATTAATATATTTTCTAGTCTTTGTTAACTCTCAGCTGTGATGTCAGGAAATATTCTTAATCTTATGTTTGTTAGGTAAAAGGATTGAAGAAGTTAGACAATTTTATTAAACGTGAACGCAGAATCGGGCAGATGAGAGAGTATGCTGAGCCAGAAGAGTTGGATTATTTAGAGTGTCAATTGGAACTTAAACAAGATCTTCTAAAAAGTTACAACAATGTTGAGAGGATTATTGGTATGAAAATCGTTATTCTGACAATAATATTTTAAATAATATTTAATGCTCTTCTCTCTCTATTATAAACATAAATTGTCATGATGATGAATCATCGTATAATTTTTTTGTGTCAGCTGACTACAAGAAACCAGACTCTGAACATCCCGATTATTTTTGTAAATGGGAAAATTTGTCGTACGCCGAGGCCACATGGGAAGATGGAACTTTAATAGTGAAAAAATGGCCAGAGAAGATAAAAGAATTTCGCGACAGGGAAGATTCCAAAAGAACACCGAGCAAACATTGCAAAGTCCTCAAATCTAGACCCAAGTTTTATCAGTTGAATGAACAACCTGCTTATATGGGCAAAGAAAAAGATTTAGTATTGAGAGATTATCAAATGGATGGACTTAATTGGATGATACATTCTTGGTGCAAGGAAAATAGGTGCGCAGATTTTCTAATAACGACGCTTGAAATTATTATATTTATTTAATCTTTAATTATCTACTTTTTCTGCAGTGTTATATTAGCCGATGAAATGGGTCTTGGCAAAACAATCCAAACAATATGCTTCCTTTATTACTTATTTCACACGCAACAACTTCATGGGCCATTTTTACTAGTAGTTCCTCTGTCGACAATGACTTCCTGGCAAAGAGAGATGTCTCAGTGGGCACCTGACCTAAATTTCGTTACTTACTTGGGCGATGTCAATTCTCGTAATGTTGTAAGTATATTGTTTATTGTTTCGCAATATTTGACACACTCAGAGATTCTCTAAATAATATAAATTCTTTTCAGATTAGGGAATACGAATGGTGCTACCGAGGTTCGAAGAGACTAAAGTTCAACGTCATACTTACGACGTATGAGATAGTACTTAAGGACAAAGCATTGTTGGGTGCCTTAAATTGGGCGGTATTGCTAGTGGACGAAGCTCACCGATTGAAGAATGACGATTCCCTATTATACAAAGCACTCACCGAATTTCACACCAATCATCGTTTATTGATTACTGGGACTCCGTTACAGAACAGCTTGAAAGAGCTGTGGGCCTTATTACATTTCATTATGCCTACAAAGTTAGTTCCTATCTTTCTAAATTTCTTTAGATATATATACAGCACATATTTATGAAAGTACAAGTTTATTCTATTTTTTATATTTACATTTATTATAATGTTTGATTGTAGGTTTACCTCTTGGGAAGAATTCGAGAAGCAACATGACAACGCCGCAACGAAGGGATATTCCAAGCTGCACAAGCAATTGGAACCATTTATTCTACGTCGAGTTAAGAAAGATGTCGAAAAATCTTTACCTGCTAAAGTCGAGCAGATCTTACGAGTAGAAATGACGTCCGTACAAAAACAATATTACAAGTGGATATTAACTAAAAATTATGAAGCGTTGCGAAAAGGCGTGAAAGGTTCTACTACGACATTCTTGAATATCGTCATTGAATTGAAAAAGTGCTGCAATCACGCCTTTCTCACGAAACCGATCGAAGGCGAAAGGGAAAAGACTAACGAAGATTACTTGCAGCAATTAATTCGTGGTTCTGGTAAATTAGTGCTCTTGGATAAATTACTAGTGAGATTGCGCGACACGGGACACAGAGTACTAATATTCAGTCAAATGGTTAAGATGTTAGATATTCTCGGTGAATATCTGCAAAGGAGACATTTTCCGTTTCAAAGATTAGACGGAAGTATAAAGGGAGAACTACGAAAGCAGGCATTGGACCATTTCAATGCTGAGGGATCGCAGGATTTTTGTTTTTTATTGTCGACGCGAGCTGGTGGTCTCGGCATTAATCTTGCCACCGCGGACACTGTGATAATTTTTGATTCTGACTGGAATCCGCAAAATGATTTGCAAGCCCAGGCCAGAGCGCACCGAATAGGACAAAAGAATAAGGTACGCCAGCGATTGTTTCGAGTCGATGCTCGCTTGTATGAATTTTCATACAACTTCAATCTCTTGTAATCAAATTTACATCATGTTTATATAGGTAAACATTTATCGATTGGTTACTAAAAAGTCGGTCGAGGAAGAAATTGTTGAGCGTGCGAAACAGAAAATGGTCTTGGACCATTTAGTGATACAGCGAATGGATACAACCGGGAGGACAGTATTAGATAAAAAGAACGCGGGGACCAACAGTAATCCGTTTAACAAAGAAGATTTGACTGCTATTTTAAAATTTGGCGCCGAGGATCTGTTTAAAGACGAGGAAGACGGAGATGAGGAACCAGCTGTAAGTTTATTGGCATCTTACACTTTTGTTGGAATGTTTAGCGCAGAATATTTTAATTGGAAATATGAAATTCTATCAATATTTAACACGTTATTAATTTTGAACACATTTATTCGGACATAACATCAGTTTGGTGTATTCAGAATGCTTATACAATAACTTACTATTTTAATAATTAATATTCCTTTATGTAACAAATGTTCTGTAATAAATATATTAATTTAATTATGTTTATTTCTGTAATAGTGTGATGTCGATGAGATCTTAAGAAGAGCTGAAACGAGAGACGAAGCACCGACAACAGTTGGCGATGAATTGTTGTCTGCCTTTAAAGTCGCCAGTTTTAAGACAGCATTTGAAGAGGATTTGGAACCAATTAATCAGCCAAATGATAACGATGATGAAAGTAAAGATTGGGTAAGTATCTTAATTTATTTCTGAATAAATTAAGAAAGTATATTCTTGTATATCTCTGAATAAGCACATTATTCTTTTTGCAATTAAAAAATTTTCTATGTGTATAAAATTTTATTCTATATATATAAATATGTACTTTCTTAATTTATTCATAAATAAATTCAGAAATTTAGAAAATTTATATGTAGAAAATTTGTTATATATATATATATATATATATATATATATATATATATAATTATTATTTATTTATCGTTCTTTTACGTGTTTTAGGCGGAAATCATTCCGGAGAATTTCCGAAGAAAAGTAGAAGAGGAAGAAAAATCAAAGGAAATGGAGGATCTTTACTTACCACCAAGAAGTCGGAAAACTCTTCAGCAACTCAATCAAAGCGAAGGTATTTTTAGAAATACTTGCATTTGAATGTAAAATATATGAACAAACGCATAAATGCTACTTATATATTTGTTTATAGGAAGAGGCAGAAAGCGAAAAAAAGTACAAGATGATAGCGAGGATGGCGAGGAATCTGGTAGCGAGGCAGAAGGAAGTGACGATGACAGACCCAAGAAGAGAGGTAGACCGAGAGTTTTGCCACGTGAGAATATCAAGAGCTTTACTGATGTTGAGGTATTTAACATTTGATTAGAAATGGTTGATTTTTTTGCACATTTTTTTACACAACAATAATGTTTTTTTTTTATAGATACGACGATTCATCAAGAGTTATAAAAAGTTCCCGGCGCCTTTGAAACGATTAGATGATATCGCGACTGATGCTGACTTACAAGAGAAACCGATGTCGGAATTGCGCTTCTTGGGCGAGCAATTGATGTCTAGATGCGACGCTTGTTTAGTAGAATTTGAGAATACCGCAAAAGAGAATAAGGGTAGCGAGGAAGATAGCAAGGGAAAAGGTCGTAAGAGAAGACGGGGACCTACTTTTAAGATGGGTGGTGTAATGGTGAACGCAAAGTCTTTCTCAGCCGCGGTTAAAGAACTCGAGCCTCTGGAACAAGCTTTACCATCCGATCCTGAGCAACGTGCTAATTGGCATCTCGATATTAAGTGAGTTTAATTAATTGTTATTAATTAAAAATTAAAATAGCGAAAAGAATTATTAAAATTAATGAAATTTATTTAAAATTAAGTACGAAAAATTAAAAATATTTTTACTACAGATTAAAACCAGCGAATTTCGAATGCGAATGGACTATCGAGGATGATACTAGACTATTAAAGGGTATATATCAGCACGGCATGGGTTCATGGGAAGCGATAAAAACAGATGCCAGTTTGAAACTTGGGGATAAGATCTTTCCTAAAGACAATAAAGTACAACTCAAACGCGTGAATGCACGCGCGGAATATCTGTTGAAGATTTTGAAGAAGCAAATTGATCTCAAATTAGGAGTGGTAAGGTCATTTGACATATGACATGTCAATAGACATGTCTTTATTGATCTCTTTTACTTCTACAGGATTATGTCTTTCTTCTTCAATTAGAGACCGAATACAAGGTAATATCCCAACCCTTCCCATCCTTTCATCCTTCCTTATACTTTGACAAGCAAACGTGATATACGAAAGAGTTATGGAATATGTGAATTGTGATAATTTAATTAATATGTCTAACATAAATTATACTTTTTTTTTAAAGGTTTTTTAAAGGTTTGCATCTATAAGTTGCTTCATTGTTTCAGACGCGAATGAGAAAGCCGAGGAAAACCAAGGAAACGAAAACGGCAATCACCAAAGAGATTGTAGAAGATAACGATAGCTCTGGTGACGAAAATAAGAAATCAAAATCCAGAATTGATAAAGTAAGTTTTAAAAACAAGAGATTAGCCTTGTATATTTTGTGAATTTATATGAATTATATGTCTATATATATTTATAATTATTTATAGTCTGCGGTTAAAAAAGAAGAAGAGAACGTTGCAAAGAAAGATATTAAGGAAGAAGTCGATGATTTGTCTGACGAAAAGAAAAAAGAAAAGAAGGCCAAAAAGGAGAAAAAAGATAACAAGAAAGCGAAAAAGAATAAGCAAGCCGCAGGTCCCATGCATTTTACTGCGAATAACGAACCGAGAGCTGTCGATGTAATCGGCGAATTGGACCCACCAATATTCGATGAGGTTAATATCATTCTTTTAACGGATTTGTATATTTTTCTTATGACGACTTCTAAAACAAATATATAATATGTGTATAATATGTAAAAATTGAGGGAAGAATTGTTAATATACTATTTCTTAATATACTACTTTATCATGCAGTGCAAAGAGAAGATGAGGCCAGTAAAGAAGGCATTAAAGGCTTTAGACACACCAGATATGTCTCTGAGTCAGGAAGAGCGAGTCGCTCGCGCGCGTCGATGTCTTTTCCAAATCGGGAATCATATCACCACGTGTCTGGCAGAATATAAATCTCCTGAACAAGCCAACGAATGGAAAGGCAATCTCTGGTACTTTGCTTCCAAGTTCACAAACTTTAAAGCGAAAAAGCTTTACAAGATGTATAAGAACCTGGTGAAACAAGGTGGCGACAGCAACGGCGGTTCCACATCCAGCCCTGATAAAAAAGAGGATGCTTCTAGTACTACAAAGGTACTGCGCGCGTTGAACTTTTTATTTTTTATATAGAAAATATAGGCTGCGGTCCACTCGACGCTACAAATGCTTTGAAGCATTCTTCCTTCTTTCTTCATTGAAAGAAAGCAAAAGAGGAATGTTTCGAGGCATTTGTAGCATCAAGTGGACCGCAGCAATAATCAAATGAGAAATCGTAATCATTTTCTGTTTTATTTGCAGAAGCACAATGAAAAGGCGTCTCACGAGAAACATTTTGATAAGCAACAACAGGCAGACAGCGGTAATAAAGACAGCAGAATAACGAAACGTAAAATTGACGATATCGAGGAGAACTCGAATAGCAGTACGCAAAGTAAGAAACACCTCTCGACTATTTCCGCTGTCAGCAGCAATCTCAGCAGCACGTCCGCAGTTACTATCGGTGCTATTACGATTACGCCTATAACGTCAACGCCAAATTCCACATCGAGTACCACTAACAGTGCAGATATGTCGCGACATAAAGAGCAAAAAGAGTCGAAGCATAAAGATATGAAAAGGGATAGAGATCGTGACAGAGATAGAGATAGGGGGCACGACAGAAGTGACAGATTAAGTATAAGTAAAGATGACAGAATGAGGAGAGATGGATATAATATGGGGCATTACAGCGGTAGTAGGGAAGATGATCATTGGTTACCTAGAGACGGAAGAGATATGAG
The DNA here is from genome assembly GCA_035220575.1 of Temnothorax rugatulus. Lineage (NCBI taxonomy): Eukaryota > Metazoa > Arthropoda > Insecta > Hymenoptera > Formicidae > Temnothorax > Temnothorax rugatulus. The sequence goes on along the minus strand of JASTWL010000231.1, from coordinate 77,052 downwards.
AGACGGCAGGTATGGGTAAGCTCATTTTCTACATCCATATATATTTCGATGTTAAAATATATTTTCCAGTATTTATATTTTCATATTTAGTTTAATTCGGATTTTATTTTATTCATCTAATGCAAAATTATTTAGATCATTAATCCTCTGTTTGTATACTTTTTTTTTTGCACTCTCGAAGTGTATACGTGAGTCTGTCATGTTAAACACTATTTTTCCCTACCTGTATTTTAAGAAAACTGAAAAAATTCATGAACATCTATCTACATTGTAGCTAACGATTTTATAGTCATTTTAATAAATATCGTTTATTTAATATTTTCTGGCAGGCTTGAAAATTTTACAGTTACGAGCAGATATCATTTTGGCTTGGACGTAGACTTACGTATACAGACGGAGGGTTGAGCATGAATAGAAATCTTTGTTTTTATCGCTATTTATAAACTTTTTTTATCGCTTCTCAACTGTTGCAATTTCTTTTGATTCAGATTTGGAGATCATAAACGCGATCGGTTCGATCCTTATGGTCGAATGTCCAGTGGTTATCATAGAGACAGAGATAGAGATCGAGATCGTAGTATGCACATGAACGACAAAAGAAGGTAAATAATAGGGATCTTATTTACAAATTTAGCCGATAATCTATTTCATGAATTTTGTTTCAATATGGATGGTTTTTCAGTGATTATTATCGATATTCGTCGGGACCACCAAATTACGGATATGGACCAAGTGGCTATGGTGGTAGTAGTGGTGGCGGTGGTTATCCTCCCACGGATATCGCCTCGAGTCATTTCAGAAGTCGGGGTTATGCAGGAGATGGCTACTCCAATGATTGGCGGCCGAACAAAGATTACAGGCGGGATTACGATAGAAGACCACCGCCACCAAATGCCAACTCCTAGTGCTTCTTTCTTCCTCGGTTGTGACACGGTATCGAAACCGTTTTGTGTATAATTTTGCTGCGAGTGAGAGCGTTTGCGTCGACACTGGTTCTCTCAAGTCTTTGCTTGGGAGAAGTACTGAGTGCACGGTGCACAATGTTTCTGTGAGCATGCACCATATCTGTATCTATATGTATAAAAAATTAATTATTCCGATATTTATTATATTCGGATAATAATGATGTCGGAGATGTGTCTAGGATGTGCATGGTACTCCCTATTAGAAACTTTTACAGATGTGTAGATTGTGAAAAGAAAAGATAAACGAGGGAGATCAAATTATATATCCTCAGCACATAACGAGAAGAGAAATTTTTATATATTGGAACGTATGTATCGGAATTCGTCGAGGCATGTTGAGAGATACGAACGAGCAAACAGTGTGTATTTATCAATGGGAATTGTAACTGGTATAATTTCTCCTTGAATTTTCATCGCTATACGCAAAAATCATTTTATGTAAAAAGAGTTTTCCACATCTACAATATATGAAAATCATCCCAAATTATACTAGAATATAACTCTAAAGTACGATTGTACTTTGTACAATTTTTTTTTATTAATAAACTAATTTTTTTCGCATATTTGAGTTCGATTTTATCGTGCAATTGTGAGAAAAATTCACGACGACATTATTGGAATCACGAATGTGAGCGATTCCACGTCAAGCGGGACACTTTCGAAAGATGATGTTTGAAATACTGGATAATTTTTTAATACATTCTATACTTCCAAATAAAAGTGGCCGCTGTATTTTTTTTAGATTTTTAAAACCAGTATTTTCAAAGTTATTAAAAATCGAAAATTGCACCAAATCGCTGAAAATTGGACAAGCACTCTCATTAAAATATCAATATCTCCGGTTTTATGCTACTTACAGACTTCGGCGTGGGCTCATTTTGAAGCTCTTGAACGTCGCAATTTCGTGTAATTGAATTTTAACAAGAGAAATTTTGGTTAATTGTTATAAACAATTAAATTTTCAAAGGTGATTTTTTATAACTTACCACCACTGTGCCATGTTGAAAAAAATACGAGTTTGTTCGTTCTCAAATACTTGTCGAGGTGTTGTTGAATTACCCTGTTCAATCCCGAACACAATTCCTTTCCTGCACGCAAGTCTTATGAGCGCGCCAGGATAGCAGCGTGGTTACTTGGTTTTTTTTTTTTTTTTTTTTTTTTTTTATAGTGTCCATTCGTTCTCCATTCTAAAACTTACCAGTTTTGTAGAGAATTAACTAACGAACAAACTCGTATTTTTTTCAACATGGTACAGTGGTGGTAAGTTATAAAAAATCACTTTTAAAAATTTAATTGTTTATAACAATTAACCAAAATTTTTCTTGTTAAAATTCAATTACACGAAATTGAAGCGACGTTCAAGAGCTTCAAAATGAGCCCACGCCGAAGTCTGTAAGTAGCATAAAACCGGAGATATTGATATTTTAATGAGAGTGTTTGTCCAGTTTTCAGCCATTTGGTGCAATTTTCGATCTTTAATAACTTTGAAAATACTGGTTTTAAAAATCTAAAAAAAATTGACGTTCGTTTTTTGGTTGCATAAAACGTGTAGAAAATTCAGTGACAAAATCGGAGTCATGACCCAAAATTTTGTATTTATTTTGTCCCGCTTGACGTGTTTTTGCTCATGTATGTATTTTCTATTATACAGTTTGGATGCGGTCCAGTTGACGATTCAAAATAGTATCTGCTTCTGCTAGTGTTACTAACATTGTCAGCGTTTGCACAAAATTGATCGATGTTTTCAAAGATCTTAACGCTCTAGAGCGTCACGCGCGTTCTAGTTAATGCTAAATGGGCCACGCTCTAAATTACTCCTAAGCATCGATAGAGTCGATTGTGCCACATTCCCTCTATCGTATCTTTCGTTATGTAAAATAAGTAAACTGCTTCCGCGCTACGCGCATATATTTTGCATTTTCGATACTAATTACATATATGTATATTCAGTTTAGAAACATAGCTCGCGCACATAATCGTCTCGAACGATGATACCTGATTTCGTTGCTCTCATCTGAGAATCAGATGAGAGTAACATATTAGCTGGCTTTATGCTAACACAATCCAATCTGATGACGTTACAGTAGACATAAACGGACATAGTGTTACGTTGTAGCACAATGTCTGTGAAATTGTACAAATCTAATCATCAATGTATAAATTTTCTATATATAAAAAAATAAAACACTTTAAAGGAACATCGTATTTCACGGAGTTGAGATTGTCCGATCCGGTATGCACGGTGAAATCATACGATGAGTCGATCTATTGCACTTGCTAGCGAAATACCGGTCGCAGGGACAATTAACGCATTAATTCAGCAACCACCGAACATAATCTGTTACGCAAATCAAAATACAGTGGAAACACAGTTTGGATCGCACCTTTTTTCAATAGTCTTCTGACGCGTTTGTGATTTAAAGAGAATAGGAATAGAGTACTATTTTTGCGTTCATTATTTTATGGTACCATAGTTTTGTATTCTGAACATACAAAACCAATGTGACATATTTGTAAATATTAGTGTAAGATCGATAGTTATACTCCGTTCGTATCGAACTGTTGAATCACTTAATACAGCGTTACGCTTTCTTTATTTAACATAGAGTACGAGGAGGCATTTGCTACCTCAATCTTGTTTCAGTCAAAAGGAAGAAGGAACATTGATGTAAGGATTTTATATATTACCTATATAATCAAGAACATCTCTTGTAAATTATTAATATTTTTCAACTGAAAGGATTAAAAATTTAGAGAATGACTCTAAAAATAATTAATCATGTTTGCTCCAATTAATAATTAATGAACAGCTGATAATGTTTCTTTTTCATAAGGAAGAGCTTCTCATAAAGTTTTATATTCATAGAAAATGAATAAACACGGTCGAGCGACTTGTAGAACATATATTATCTTGTATGATCCGAAACTATTGACATTGCATGCTGAACACACTGTATCTTATGAACGTATATAAAATAAATTATTTTGTAGATTATTTTACGCGCCCGCGTGAAGCCGATCTTGCAATTTTCATGTGCATTTCTGTAAATAGTATTGAGAAAGTGAGATAACATATTCGTGATGACACAGTTTCGAGCTAAGAAAGAAACGAATGTAATTCTTGTGTTCGGAGGCAGAATTGAAATCGCGTGGCAACAGGAGTCTGCTCGTTAGAGATTTTCATTTGCGAAGTGATGTTTCAGGCGCAATAAGAGCTATTTATAATTTATTACGAACATCCGATTGTGCGAGAAACGATGAGAGGAGCATTGCGGAATGTACGACAATGCACGAAGTAAAGGGGATAAGAAGGATGCGAGTTGTAAATACCAATTCGGAGAATGGAACACAGTGGCATAGTGGAATAGAGTTTAATATCGTACGTATATTATATTAGATATGTAAAGCGATCACACATAACAACGTATTTTATCTATCTTTATTGTAGATTGCTCTGCGTTTCTGAAAATATATCTGCAGAAAAGTTTTTCATGGTAGTGGTGAGCGTTATTTGTGTCTAAAACATAATACCATTTTTTTTTTAATGGAAATCTTTCGATCTCCCATACATGCATACACATTCAAATATTTAATATTTTAAATTTAACAGTGCGATTATAATGTGTAATATTCTCGCATATCTATCTTTCTATAAAGAATTCTTTAAAACGTGGACAACAGACTAAATACATATATATATATATATATATATATATATATATATATATATATATATATATATTTATGTACATATATATATTTGTGTCATTATTATTTGCAATTTATCATGATCATTATTGTTGCTGTTATTTGCATCCCATTTGAATTGACTATTGAGGGAGTGGTCCTCAAATCAAAGTAATAATTTTTAATAATTTTTACAAGCTTCTCTTTAACATAAAAAAATACTTTCGTACGATTGCGATAAGAAATAATAAAGAGATGTTAGATTTATCGTATTTACGAATATAAGGGTTGCAAAGTCCATAGCTGCACCAAAATGTGCTTACGGACGCGACTCGCTCTAAAAAGGCGTATGTTTCTATGTCCAGCTTATCGCTATTTCCAACAACACAGCAATGTTATTTTGTTACGATCATCGAGGTCTACAAGATCAATCCGCGGAACGATAATCGCCTCGCCAGCGACTTCTACTTCCGCGTCGTCGCCAACGGCCGGGACCTCACGCCGAAGGTCCCGTTCTGCAGGAACGCGAACACCTACGTCAGCGACGACGGGGAACTGAGCGTGGGCAAGAAGGGCGTCCGATCGAGAACATCGTCAGGCAGCTGCACGACGACTATTTCGTGCCGTTCAACGCGACGAATTTTAAGGACGCATGTTCGAGTCATAAGATGCGCTAAAATTAACGGACATTCTCTAACTCATTAAGCAAGATCGATCCGGTAAGAAAATAGGTGAATTAAAAGGAATGAGAGAAAGAGAGAGAGATATACATATATCTATCGTCTTCGGTGGTAGTAAATACCTTATCTTTGAAATTAGAACTTCAAGACTTTAGCACTTTTATAAATTTTCTTCTATCTCTTTTTATCCTGAATATACTGGCCGTTTAACCATTATATTCGTAAATATTAAACACAGAGAAAAATCGCTTTAACAGTCTAATTTTAGATAAGGCATTATAACATTCTCTTGAAAATGGCAAATGATTTCCCAGAACAAGAATAGATAGAAACGAAAAAGAAGCATTTATACAGGAAGCGTAAAACCAGTCTCTCGTTATAGAGATCAGAAGTTAATTCACTTCACAAGGATGTGAATTCTTACCAATTCTTTTTAATTCACCTATTTCTCGAACGTCAGATAAGTATATCGAGCGGGTCTCGAACAAGTTTCCAACTTGCACTAAGCATTATAGATAAATAAGCCGATGTGAAAGTATAATTATTAACATTAACGTTCGAAATACATCTGAGGGAAGCTAATCCTTCAATTTTCCTAACAAATCTCTCTTACGCGGCGTAAACCACTTAAAACGCAATTTTCTCACCTAACAAGAAAGTATCTTAATTCTATCGCAAATAATCAGATTTACATGAGATTGTTCTTTTGACATTCGAGACAACTGGCTCCTAAAGGGTTAATGACTTGGTACCACTCATGATGACATTATTTAGCACCCACGATTTTCCCCATTCGCCGGCGTTTGGTCACCTGGCTCATCCTGTATATACTGACTATCGTGAACACAACGCTCCGGAAATGTATTATCTTCTTATTCTGAGCACGACTTCGTGCGTAAGGTTGGTCTTGAGTCAATTGCGCGAGCAAGGGTAGCGCGTTACAATTTTTAAAGCTTCTGATCACGCACAGCAGGTAGTTTTTCTGAAACGTGAGTGATTTTCGTCTGCTTTTCTCTCGTTGATACATCTGTAGCTGGAATACAAAATTCACACATTGTTAAACTTCAATTTTAAACATAATTAAATTGAAATAATTAAACAAAATTTTATACCGTCTTGATAGATGGCATCTGACTCGAAGCCTGTGTTTTCAATTGCCCCTCGAGCAATTTCACACGTTGCATCAACTGTTCTTTGTCTACTTTCAGCTTGCTGAAAGCCTTTAACCTTCAGATTACTCTTGATACCTTCAGATTTCTTAACTGCCTCGCTTAGTTCCTCGCTAACTTTCTGGATGGATCTCGCGGAGGCATCCTTGAGATCCATTAGTAATCTCGTATTGAGCTCCGTCTCTCGCTCTTTCAAGGAATGATCTACCGTGCGCACAAGCTCCAGCTCCCGGTTTGAGGACTTCTTCAGTTCCTGTTCCGCAGCTTCAGGGAATTCCTCACATTCCGAATGAATGGAGAGGATATCGCTCAATGTTAGCGCACTGTTTTTGGCCTCTGCTTGCTTCGTTAGTTCTCTTAACTGCACGTCGTCCAAAGCGAGCGATGAATAGGCATTTAATTGTTTCTCCTTTTTGGAGAGCTGTTCCTTTAGATGATCGATCTCCTCGTTCTTATCCGCCAGCATTGTGTCGATCAGTTGTGGCAATTCTAGCTGAGTGTGCTCCTGCGTCCCAAGTTTTATCTGTAGCATTTTCTTCTCCTCTTGAACGAGTTTTAATTGATCTTTTAATCGCTCGATCTTCTGCAGTGCACCATTTTCTGACTGTATGAAATTTTCCATTTCCGCTTCTTTCTTTGTTAACATTTGATTAGCCCTTTCAAGCTGGGCTTTCAACTCCTTCAACTCTGTCTCTTTGTCGGTAATAGTTTGCTCCATCAGGGAATGATATTTCGTCGTAGCTTCGTGCACCTGCAATTCCAAACGAGATGTTGTTTGTTTCTGAGCGAAAGGCGCGCTCTGTTTGTTCCGGTCCAAACGACCGCGCATCGCTTCGATTTGCGACAGTTGCTCAGATACCGTCTTCAGGAAGATCTCCTGTTCCGCTTTCATTTGCTTCAACACGGACGAATTGACGTTGAAGTGCTCTGAACTTAATTTGTGCTTACTCAATTCCTTCTAAAACACAAAGAGCTATTCTGTAACCATTTTTCACCTCACATATATTATTTATACATTTGCTCACTTAATTACTTGTAAATGGTTAATTTGCTCGTTCAGATGTCTGTTCTCGCTTTTTGCAGATTTGATAGCATCCAGCTCCTGAACTAATTCTTGTTGATGCTTCGTCCGTCCCGCGGTTATCACGATTTCCAGTTGATTGATTTCCATTTGCAAGGACTCCTCCTCTTCAATCTTGGCTTGTAGCTGCTGTTTTAAGTCAGTAATAATCTCTCGCGAGACACATATCCATTTATCCACCGCAGCCTTCAATTCACTCTCCTTCTCCGGCTTCTTTGCCTCGGTGTCGGACATTAATGACGACATCTCTCTCATATGAGATTCGAGAGCCTCCACCTAGATCGTAAATCACATGTATATATATGCGAGTTATTAACGTATTACAATTAGTCGTGATGCGTGACACTAATTGCTGGCGATACAATTAATTTCCAAAATGATAGCCCTTTCAATTGGTAGTTAAACTTACGTTCTATATTATACTGTTTTCAAAGGAATTATTTTTTACTTTAGATTAACATGCTGGTCAAAGTGCATATTCTACAAAGTACAAATTTTAGAATTACAGAATTTATATTTATATTATAGGATTTTATCTAGTATTTTCACTAAAATAAACTTGATAACCCATTTTTCATGAATCAATATCGTGCGGTCTTTTTCCAGCAGTTTTAAGTCTATGTTAAGTATTAAATTAAGTAAACCATAGAAACCTAGTTAAGGTTTGGAGATGGCAGTCATTATGCCAGTTGAAATTTCCTGGTTAGTGCAATAATTACCATAGCGAATTAAAAAAGTCTGTATTAAATTAATTAATCCTTAGTTAGCCGTAAGCCAAATTTTTGCATAGTATTTCTGTTAACATCTTTAAATTTGAAGAATCAAGATAATTGTTTTTTTTTTTTTTTTTAATTTTTCCGAGAATGACCATACATATCGCAGAAAAGTTTCGACGTATTTAGGACAGTGTTTTGTAATGCTCAGCATATATGAATATCTTTCATCAATTGACAACTAATTAAGGATTAATTGAGAAATCCTGAAGCTAACCACAGCGGGTGATTATAAAAAGCATCTCGTGTTTACTCAACGAAAAATCTTTTTGTTAAAAAAATAAAAAAATAAATAAACGGGAATTTTACCTCGGAAGTGATACGCATATCTCTTTCTTTGTCGCGCTCGCGTTCCTTGAGTTGTTCTTGCAAAAAGCGAATTTCTTCTGCAGCTTCGTCTCGTTCCATTTCACGCTCACTCGCTTGCTCGTCCAGAAACCTACGCGTCGGTCGTAACTGCTTGTCCGCTGCCTCAATCTAAACAAACGTAATTGTAATTAGAGATTGTTTCGGAGTGGATTCAGAGAATCGAGAGTGGAGGAGGAGCAAAGAGTCAGTAGTGACTGTAGACTTTTTTAAAGTTGATACCGAGCTTTATTTTATATTGGAGTAGAGTCGGGCGGTAGCTTTTCTTCGATTCGGAAGGGGGGTGAACGCACGGAAAATCTTAGCGCGCGTCGCGGAGGCGCGGGAGTAACGCAACAATCGACGGAGCTTGGAGAAGTTCTCTATCACCACTCGGAGCACGCGGCAGGATACACTCGACTTTTTCACGATCCAGCGTGCGGAAAAAAGCGTAATCTAATAACTGATGTGAGGTTCGAATCCTTACTGACTCGAGGATAGGGCCAACCGGCAGCTTCGGTATGCGCGAGCACCGATAAATTATTTCCGTGCGGCGTGCTCCTTGCGTGATCGTCGCGTGAGCCTCGCGCGGTTCACAATAGCACGGGAACTGTCCAAGTCTCCGATTCGAACCTTTATTTTCTTATTCCGGAACAGAGATAACTATCGTGTCCCACGCGCGGCGACGCATGTAGTAAAAGTAAATAATTTAATAGTTCACTTGCTGCATTATTTAAATCATTTGCACGTAACGATAATCAGTTACATATCTATGTATAAGAAAAACAATGATAACCGTCCTTTTTAAATTTTTTAGAGTTTAAGATTTTTACTATATATGAAGCAATTGTATTAATCATTTTATAAAATTAGTGACATTAATGCTTTTAATATTTTAAGAGGAATAAAGATAAAAATAAATTTTTATATATAAATTTACAATCATTAGAAAAATAATATTAATTATATTTTAAAGATAAAGGTAAATTAGATTTTAAAGGTAAACAATATAAATAACAAGCAAGGGATTGCTATTGCTCCAATTTGAGCAAGCTGCAGTAGCGCACAATAGAGTCGATAATAAAGGAAGGAAAAAACAAGGAGAAAAATCTTTACCGTTTCTCTGCCGGCCTCCAGCGAGCGTCTTCCACGCTCGTCCTCGTCCTGCGTCGCGCTCATCTCGACGGAGCTCGCGAGTCGGCGTATACGTGCGTGAAGGGTGCAAAACGAAGTAGTCGTCAACGACGTCAGCCACGTGTTCCACGCATTCAACTGTACGTATCTTTACTAACTCCGGGCCAATCACCAATCAATTTATCGCGTTTCGAAACATTGAAGGACATTAGAGGACTCAGGTGCGTGATTGGTGGCCAAGGGCCGCTCGCGGAAACGTTCGCGCCTGACATGCGCGGAGCCCGGATTTCGGAAGGGTGATTGGCCATCGACGGCCTACGTCATCGTACTTACGGCAAATTTTCGTTTGACGATCCGAAGCGATCGTTGCGTGTTTTCGAGCACAATGCTTATAGCATGGATTTTTTCTTATTTGTGTGAGCGGTTACTTGACCTTGTTGTTGACGAACGAATGTTAGCGAACTTTCCGGAACACGAATAATAGAAAAATCCATGCTGTAACTTAACAGAAATACGACTCATGTACGGCGAAATTCTAATTTTATTGAAAGCGAGCACGGGCATGCAACCAAAAGCGATTTTTAGCACGAATTATCGCGATCTCAAACACGGAACGAATCGAGGCAATCGGCGAATCAATAACTTGATTTTATATTATACCAACTTTTATATCGCATAGTAAAGTATACTTATTCCTTCCCATAGGTTCATAGGTACGACCTTGGCGAGGTGGGAAGGCCCAGTACTCAGTACGAGGATTTTACCCAAATAATGAGACGATATTATTAAACGCGATACTATTCGCAGTATCCGGCTCTATTTTCGTGCAGTTCAGTGAAGAAAAAAAATGAGAGCTTGAAACCGGGAATGTTGAAATCGATGCATTTTAATGTAACGCTCAAAGCCCGTGGATGGACCGAAAAGTTGGCTGAACCTACCGATAAACACACAGATTCACCTAATAAGAAAGTAATCACCGAGCATCATAGCGATTTTATCGGCAATTACAATCCTTAATGAAGCTGACAAAATGCCTGACAAGTAAGTAATTTATCAGTTATCTATTAATCTAACTTTCAAGTCTATCATTGTTATTTCTTGAAGGTTTAAAAACTTCCAGTTTAAAGTATTAGTAACTGAAATGTAATAATTATAATTACATATTGAACTACTTTATGTTTATGTTATTATATTTTTACAGCGGAGGTGTATTTACTCCTAGTGCTGCATTTGGTAAAACATCTCTGATCGAGCAAATGAATAAACATAATATTAAATTCGAGATGATATCATCTACCGTGAAATAGAGATAAGTAGTATATGAAAGTTTTACAATCCTTATTGACAAGATATTTTTTAATACACCATATTACTTCGTTCGACTTTGATACTAACATTTTTATAACTTTTGCGTAAAGTTTATGCTCTCTATATATATGTATACATTTGTTTTTCAACTCTGTATGTATTATATGCTAAATTGCACGATATTTCAAGAGAAAATTATTTATAGCCACATATACTGTGTATTTTATAATATTAAAGTAATCGAAAATTACATTTAATAGTTTGCTTTAAGTATTTGGAACAAATAAAGATAAGTAAACCTTACATTGCACTGACGCAACATTAACGCAACTCAATTTGTTCCTTATTTATCTGTCTTGTATTTCTTATAATTTCTATGATTTTGTAATTTCTTTTACAATTCAAAACTGTCGACATTGCATATTCATCAATATTACGTCTCTTTCAACGTCTTATATAAAATATATATAAAATAAATTATTTTGTAGATTACCCTACACGCCTGCGTGAAATCGATTTTGCAATTTGTATTTGTGTAAATAGTAGCATGCATTCAAAAAGCAAGACAATTTTTTCGTGATCATACAAATTCGTACATGGTATAAAGAAATATAGTTCAGACTTTTTTATGTCTGGAGTCAAAACGATTGAATATATATTTGTCAAGTTGATCGAGCGACGACGTAGAAATTTGTTTGCTTAGAGATTTTCAGGTGCGAGATGACGTTTCAAACGCAATGAAAACGAGAGGAATTAAAGGCTCTTCGCTCTAAATAAACGCGTTTATACGCCCCTCTCTCCAGCACGCCGTTTTCTTCAGCAATGTGTAAAAAACGATGGCATTTTTGTCGACGGTCGACACGCGATACCCTTATCGACATTACGACAATTCGACAGTCATAGGCGGCAGGCGCTTGTAGACGTATCCGCGTAAATCGCTTCGTGGCAGGCCGAACGCCAAAGAGGGAAATCTGATCTATTCCGCCACAAAATTGCTTTGATTATCGTGATACTTTCATGTACGTACATTTATATTTTGCATATTGTACAGAGTTTATATCTTTTACATGATCGAAGCATTTGAGCTACAATCTTTTTTTTCACACATATGCCATGCATGTGCTCATGTGCTGCGTCATGCCAATACGCCGGTATTACGACGGAGGAATAACGTAATTTTTAAGTTGAAGCCGGTAGAGATTATCGAAGAGCAGATTGACATCGAGATACAAAATGCAATTAGAAGTAGATATTTGTCATTGATTGTGATAATTTATAATTATCAATTATATAATTATTAATCGTTGTGTAACAGTAGATATGAATTGTGGGCAAAGCTTATAATATTCATGCAAAATAAAAAAATTAAACTGGCTGTCAACATTATTTGGCCTTTAAAACTGGTTTCTAAAACTGCTTTATTATCAGCACATTGTTATTTTTCGTATTTATTTAATTTTATAATATAGACATTAATGAATTTGTGATAAATCTACAGGTATTAATAGGTAGTTTTTTAATTTTCTATGAGATTTATTTAACAAGTTAACAAAAGACAAACTAATTGAATTTTAATGACATTAAATGTAAGTTATAAAAGATATTAATGATTATTTTGCTATAGATTGCAGGAAAATGGCGAACAATCGTTTAGATTTAATAATATTTGGTGCTACTGGATTCACTGGAAAATATGTAGTGAAAGATGTGACACATATATGCAAAGAGCAGAAAATGAAGTTTGGTATTGCTGGTCGTAGGAGAGAAGCTTTAGACGCGGTTGTTAAGGAATTTGCCTCAGATATTGGAAAGAGTACATTTCAAACTTAAAGTCACTTATTTTGAAGAAATGGCGAATTTTTTTATTTTGTTTTATTATTAACAAACACTCTTATACTACATATATATCTTTTCAGACGATATACCTATTATTGTAGCTGACATAAAAGATGAGGAGTCTCTCAAGAAAATGGCAGAGCGAGCAAAGATACTCATCAACTGTTGCGGTCCATATAGATTTTATGGAGAACCAGTTATTAAAGCGTGCACTGCTACTCGCACTCATTACGTTGATGTCACTGCCGAAGAAGAGGTAGTTAAAAAAAAAAAATCTCAAATAATGATCGCTGATAATTACTTCTAATATTATCTATTTTTAATAGTTTATGGCGAGAATGCAATTAGAATACAATCACGCAGCACAAAAAGCTGGCATTTATATAGTAAACGCTTGTGGCGTGGTCTGTGTTCCTAGCGATTTGGGAATTATTTTCACGCAACAGAAATTTGAAGGAGAAATCAATGCTGTTGAAGTATACGTAAAGGTGTGGCCAACCGACACTGAGAAAAGTCCATGTATGAACTATAGATCTTGGGAGACCCTGATATACAATTTGGCTTATCCAAACGAACTACAGGAATTATATGCTAAATTGTATCCTACCAAAGTGCCCGAACTTACGCCGAAATTAGAATCAAGGTATTTCTTTAGATATCACGTACAATTATAAGTTACATTTTATAAGTCAGTTGTAAGCACAGTATAAATCCGTTTTATATGCGTATCAAGTGTTTAAAAATTATACAAATTTATACAAGACAATTATACACATATATTGATATAAAAAGAAAAAAGTGTAATTATATTAATGATGTGCAGCGTTAATAATTCCGCTATTTTCGTTCATTGTAGAGGTATGCTGCACCGAAGCGATGTTTCCGAAGGCTGGTCCGTGCCATATTTAACGTTTGCTGATCGTCCTGCATCTCTTCGTACACAGCGATTCTTGTACGACAAGTACAAAAAGAGACCTGCGCAAGTTCAAGTTTACCTCACGTTGAAGTCAGTACAATACTGATAGAAACGAATGAATCTTGACAAATAATTTCTGTTAAATTTTGTACCTTTATTATTAGGTCCTTTGAGTTCCTGAAAGGCGCCATTACTGGTATAAATTTATTATGCATGTCTCGCACAGCATGGGGTCGTAATTTACTTCTACGAGTATGTGTGCAAGTACTTGCGATTGTCAAAATCATTTAGCTAAGGCAATATCATTAAACGCGATACTATTTGCAGTATCCGGCTCTATTTTCATGCAGTTCAGTGAAGAAAGAGAATGAGAGCTTGAAACCGGGAATGTTGAAATCGATGAATTTTAATGTAACACTCAAAGCCCGTGGATGGACTGAAAAGTTGGCTGAACCTACCGATAAACACACAGATCGACCTAATAAGAAAGTAATCACCAAAGTCAGTAGTGATTTTCCTACATATGAAGCGACTAGCATCATAGCGATTTTATCAGCAATTACAATCCTTAATGAAGCTGACAAAATGCCTGACAAGTAAGCAATTTATCAGTTATCTATTTTAATCTAACTTTCAAGTCTATCATTGTTATTCCTTGAAGGTTTAAAAACTTCCAGTTTGAAGTAGTAGTAACTGAAATGTAATAATTATAATTACATGTTGAACTACGACTTTATGTTTATGTTATTATATCTTTACAGCGGAGGTGTATTCACTCCTGGTGCTGCATTTGGTAAAACATCTCTGATCGAGCAAATGAATAAACATAATATTAAATTCGAGATGATATCGTCTACCGTGAAATAGAGATAAGTAGCAGTAAGTTTTACAATCCTTATTGACAAGATTTTTTTTTTAATACACTATATTATTTCGTTTGACTTTGATACTAACATTTTTATAGCTTTTGGGTAAAGTTTATGCTCTCTATATTTTATATATATAACACACACACCACGCGCGCGCGCGCGCGCGCGTGTATTTTTCAACTCTGTATTATGCAGAGATGGCCATAACTAATTACTTTTGTATTGAGTTACAAAAAAGTTACTAGTTACAAATGTATCGAGTAAGTAAATTTCCTTCGTTACTTCGTTACACATGTAGCAAGATGCCACTGTTGCTCGATAACCTTGTAACGCGTAACGAAATTGATTTCGTTACCCGTTTCTAGATGGAACGAAGTCGAATCGGGATTCAAAGCGTTGGTATATGCTTGGAGCGATAATTATTCATATATGATTTTTTGCTGATGATTTACTTCCTTTTAACATCTGATAGATATGTTTCGTAACATTACAGTCAAGCGCATCATATGTTTAAAGTCCTATTGTAATGAGTTAATGATGACATTGAGAAATCAGAGATAGTAGGATTACGGAAAAAATACTCATATAAGCATTAATATTTTTATTCAAAAATAATTTGTATATATCGGCATAAATCTAATCGCCATTTTGTTGACGATTTGCAGTATTTGAAGCGGCGTTTGCTTTCATCAGTACTTTTTGCTCAAAGTGTTCTTCCGATAAACGATTTCATTTCGGTAAATTTAGCATTGTTGCAAAACTAAACAAACCCTCTACAGGTGCAGATGACGGCAATGGCGTGTTAAATTGGAAGAACACTTTGAGCAAAAAGTACTGATGAACGTGGCAAACGCCACGAAAGCTTCAAATACTGCAAATCCTCGACAAAATGGCGATTAGATTTATGACGATATATACAAATTATTTTTGAATAAAAATATTGATGCTTATATTTCTCAATGTCATCATTAACTCATTACAATAGGACTTTAAACATATGATGCGCTTGACTGTAATGTTACGAAACATATCTATCAGATGTTAAAAGGAAGTAAATCATCAGCAAAAAATCATATATGAATAATTATCGCTCCAAGACATATACCAACGCTTTGAATCCCGATTCGACTTCGTTCCATCTAGAAACGGGTAACGAAATCAATTTCGTTACGCGTTGCACTCAATACATTTGTAACAAGTAACGAAATAAATTTCGTTAGCCGATACTTTTCTAACGAGTAACGAAATCAATTTTGTTACGAGGTACAAACGTATTGAGTACCTAAATTGTTCTTGTTACTCGTTAGAAAAGTATCGACTAACAAAATTTATTTCGTTACTTATTAGAAAAGTATCGACTGACAAAAAAAATTCGTTACTCGTTACGTTTGTAACAAGTAACGAAATCAATTTCGTTACGCGTTACAAGTTTATCGAGTAACAGTGGCATCTCGCTACATGTACAACGAAGTAACGAAGAAAATTTACTTACTCGATACACATTTGTAACTAGTAACAAGTAACGAACGATACAGATTTTGGACATCTCTGGTATTATGTCCTATTTCACGATATTTCAAGAGAAAATTATTTATAAGCGCGTGTACTGTGTATTTTATAATATTAAGGTAATCGAAAATTACATTTAATTATTTGTTTTACTTGGAGCAAATAAAAATAAGTAAACCTTATATATTTATATACACTTATGTCGCAATATTAACGCAACTTAATTTGTTCCTTATTTATCTACCTTATTTCTTGTATGATTTTGTAGTTTTTTTTACAATCCGAAACTGTCGACATTGCATACTCAATATTACATCTCTATCAATGTCTCGTAAAAAATATATAAAATAAATTATTTTGTAGATTACTTTACACGTTTGCATGAAACCGATTTTGTAATTTTTATTTGTGTAAATAGTAGCATGCATTCAGAAAGCAAGACAATTTTTTCGTGACGATATAAATTCGTACTAAGGTATTAAGAAATATAGTTCAGATTTTTTTATGTTCGGAGTCAAAACAATTGATATATTTGTCAAGTTGATCGACGCAGAAATTTGTTTGCTTAGAGATTTTCAGTTGCGAGATGACATTTCAAACGCAACGAGAACGGGAGGGATTAAAGGCGCGCATCGCTCGAAATAAGCGCATTTAAGGTGGAAGCACATAAAATTGCAGGAGCCATGGGCAGAATGCATAAGAATGCACCGTCTAGACCAATGAGCATCGAGCGTCTTATGGCATAGACGGTCTTATGCTATGCATATGCAGATATGCAATTTTATGTGCTTCCACCTTTATACGCCCCTCTCTCCAGCGCGCCGCTTCCTCCAGCAATGTGTAAACGATGCCGTTTTTGTCGACGGTCGACGGCGGTCGACACCACTATCGACCATCGACGGTCATAGTAAGGCTCTTAGTCATAGACGCTTGTAGACGTACCTCACGTACCTGCGCAAATGCCGCAAATCGCTTCGTGGTAGCCGGCAGGACGAAGGACACACTTTCTCAAAAAGGGAAATCCGATCTATTCGGCCACTAATTTGCTTCGATTATCGTGATACTTTCGTGTACGTACATATTTATATTTTGCATGTTGTACAGAATTTATATCTTATATGATCGAAGCACTTGAGCTACGATCTTTTTTTTTTTTTTTTCACACATATATGCCTTCAGCCTTGTATCCTTGTATGTGCTGCGTCATGCCAATTACGTCGGTATTACGACGGAACGGAAAAATAACGTAATTTTTAAGTTGAAGCCGGTGGAGATTATCGAAGGATAGATTGAAATTGAGATACAAAATGCGATTAGAAGTAGATATTTGTCATTGATTGTGATAATTTATAATTACCAATTACATAATTATTAACGTTATGTAACAAATATGAATTGGGGGCAAAGTTTATAATATTTATGCAAAATAAGTGAAACTGGCTGTCAACGTGATTTGGTCCTTAAAACTGGTTCCTAAAAGTGCTTTACTTCCAGCATATTGTTATTTTCGTATTTACTTAATTTCATAATAATAGACATTAATGAATTTGTGATAAATCTATTAATAAACAGGTATTAATAGGCAGTTCTTTAATTTTCTATGAGATTTATTCAACAAGTTAACAAAAAACATTAAATTAATTGTAAGTTATAAAAGATGTTAATGACTATTTTGCTATAGATTGCAGAAAAATGGCGAACAATCGTTTAGATTTAATAATATTTGGTGCTACTGGATTCGCGGGAAAATATGTAGTGAAAAATGCGACACATATGTGCAAGGAGCAAAATATGAAGTTTGGCATTGCTGGTCGTAGGAAGGAAGCTTTAGACGCGGTTGTTAAGGAATTTGCCTCAGATACTGGTATATTTAAAACTTAGAGTTAATTATTGCAAGTGATAGCGATTACTTTGTTTATTATTAGCAAATGTTTTTATGTTACTTTTTCAGAGGATGTACCTATTATTCTGGCTGACATAAAAGATGAGGAGTCCCTCAAGAAAATGACGGAACGAGCAAGAATACTCATCAACTGCTGCGGTCCATTTAGATTGTATGGAGAACCAGTTATTAAAGCGTGCATTGCTACTCGTACTCATTACGTTGATATCACTGGTGAAGAACAGGTAGTTCAATATACGTTCGCAACGGTACAACCATTGATTGATGATTTCTGATATTTTCAATATTTTGCAGTTCATGGAGAAAATGCAATTGGAATATAACGAGGCAGCTAAAGAAGCTGGAATTTACGTAGTGAGCGCTTGCGGCTTTGACTGTGTCCCTAGCGAATTGGGAATCATTTTCACGCAAGAGAAATTTGGAGGAGAAGTCAATGATGTTGAAGTATACCTGTCGGTGTGGTCAACCGCCACTGATAACAAACATTCGTATCTGGGTTATGGAACTTGGGAATCTGCGATATATAGTCTGGCTCATGAACACGAACTGCGGGAAATACACGAAAAATTGTATCCTACCAAATTGCCCGAATTCACGCCAAAATTAAAACCAAGGTATGCATCTTCCAAAACGTTATGTGTACAAATTATGAATTATAATTTTGTTAGTTATAAGTCAGGTTTGCATGCGTATCAATTATTTACAAATTATGCAAAGCTTGTACAAAAGAAATAGTGATTATATTATTGATGATAAGCAGCGTTAATAATTCCATTCATTGCAGATGTCCAGTTCACCGAAGTAATGTTTCTGAAGGATGGTCTGTACGGTTTCCAAGTGCCGATCGTCCACTAGCTCTTCGTACACAGCGATTCTTGTATGACAAGTACAAACAGAGGCCTGCGCAAGTTCAAGTTTATGCCACGTTGAAGTCAGTACAATATCAATAAAATGTCACAAGCGTTGAGAAGTAATTTCTGCTAATGTACGTTTATTACTAGGTCTTTCATTGCGCTCTTGATGTTGTCTATCACCGGTATGTTTTTGTTAGTCATGTCTCGCATAGCATGGGGCCGTAATATACTTCTAAAAGTACGTTTCAAAAAATTTGCGATTGCCAAAATGATTTAGGTCAAAATGATTAATATGAAATATTTAAACGCGATATTTGCAGAATCCCTCTTTATTTACATTCGGTTATATCAGCCACGAGAATCCGAATATGGAAACATTGAAATCGACACACTTTTCTCTAACGTTCAAAGCCCGTGGATGGACTGAAAAATTGGCGCTACCTACTGATAAACACACAAATCCACCTAATAAGGAAGTAATTACCAAAGTCACCGGTGATTCTCCCTCATATGAAGGGACTAGCATCATGACGATCTTATCGGCGATTACAATCCTTAACGAAAGTGACAAAATACCTGACAAGTGAGTGAATCATTAATTACTTAACTCGCGTGTCTAACATAAGGCTTATTCGTTTTCGCTGCATTTCTGAACTGAAAGAAAATATATTTGTTTCATTCTAACTTATTGCACTAGTTCAGAAGTGCAGCAAAAACGAACAGGCCTGTAGTCATTACTTGAAAACTTTTCAAAATTTTCCAGTTTATAATATAAGCAATTAAAATAATTATAGTTATAATTACATGTTGAACTTTGGCTTTATTTTTGTGTTGTTATATCTTTACAGTGGAGGAGTGCTCACTCCCGGTGCTGCATTTGGTAAAACGTCTCTGATCGAGCAAATGAATAAACACAATATTAAATTTGAAGTGATATCATCTACCGTGAAATAGATATAAGTAGCAATAAGTTTTACAATCCTTATTGACAAGATATTTTTTAATACACCATATTACTTCGTTCGACTTTGATACTAACATTTTTATAGCTTTTGGGTAAAGTTTATGCTCTCTATATTTTATATATATAACACACACACCACGCGCGCGCGCGCGTGTGTATTTTTCAACTCTGTATTATATGTCTTATTTCACGATATTTCAAGAGAAAATTATTTATAAGCGCGTGTACTGTGTATTTTATAATATTAAGGTAATCGAAAATTACATTAAATGTTTGTTTTACTTGGAACAAATAAAAATAAGTAAACCTTATATTTATACACTTATGACGCAATATTAAAACGCAACTTAATTTGTTCCTTATTTATCTACCTTATTTCTTGTATGATTTTGTAGTTTTTTTTACAATCCGAAACTGTCGACATTGCATACTCAATATTACATCTCTATCAATGTCTCATAAAAAATATATAAAATAAATTATTTTGTAGATTACTTTACACGTTTGCATGAAACCGATTTTGTAATTTTTATTTGTGTAAATAGTAGCATGCATTCAGAAAGCAAGACAATTTTTTCGTGACGATATAAATTCGTACTAAGGTATTAAGAAATATAGTTCAGATTTTTTTTATGTTCGGAGTCAAAACGATTGATATATTTGTCAAGTTGATCGAGCGACGCAGAAATTTGTTTGCTTAGAGATTTTCAGTTGCGAGATGACATTTCAAACGCAACGAGAACGGGAGGAATTAAAGGCGCGCATCGCTTTAAATAAGCGCATTCATACGCCCCTCTCTCCAGCGCGCCGCTTCCTCCAGCAATGTGTAAACACTGTAAACGATGCCATTTTTGTCGACGGTCGACGGTCGACGACACGCCTATCGATACCCATCGACGGTCATAGACGCCTGTAGACGTACCTCGAGCCACGTACCTGCGCAAATCGCTTCGTGGTAGCCGGCAGGACGAAGGACACACTTTCTCAAAAAGGGAAATCCGATCTATTCGGCCACTAATTTGCTTTGATTATCGTGATACTTTCGTGTACGTACATATTTATATTTTGCATGTTGTACAGAGTTTATATCTTATATGATCGAAGCACTTGAGCTACGATCTTTTTTTTTTTTTTTTCACACAAATATGCCTTCAGCCTTGTATCCTTGTGCTCATGTGCTCATGTGCTGCGTCATGCCAATTACGCCGGTATTACGACGGAACGGAGGAGTAACGTAATTTTTAAGTTGAAGCCGGTGGAGATTATCGAAGGGTAGATTGAAATTGAGATACAAAATGCGATTAGAAGTAGATATTTGTCATTGATTGTGATAATTTATAATTACCAATTACATAATTATTAATCGTTATGTAACAAATATGAATTGGGGGCAAAGTTTATAATATTTATGCAAAATAAGTGAAACTGGCTGTCAACGTGATTTGGTCCTTAAAACTGGTTCCTAAAAGTGCTTTACTTTCAGCACATTGTTATTTTCGTATTTACTTAATTTCATAATATAGACATTAATGAATTTGTGATAAATCTATAGGTATTAATAGGCAGTTCTTTAATTTTCTATGAGATTTATTCAACAAGTTAACAAAAAACATTAAATTAATTGTAAGTTATAAAAGATATTAATAGCTATTTTGCTATAGATTGCAGGAAAATGGCGAACAATCGTTTAGATATAATAATATTTGGTGCTACTGGATTCACTGGAAAACATGTAGTGAAAAATGCGACACATATGTGCAAGGAGCAGAGTATGAAGTTTGGCATTGCTGGTCGTAGGAGAGAAGCTTTAGACGCGGTTGTTAAGGAATTTGCCTCAGATATTGGTATATTTAGAACTTGAAGTTAATTATTGCAAGTGATAGCGACTACATTGTTTATTATTAGCAAACGTTTTTATGTTACTTTATCAGAGGATGTACCTATTATTCTGGCTGACATAAAAGATGAGGAGTCTCTCAAGAAAATGACGGAGCGAGCAAGAATACTCATCAGCTGCTGCGGTCCATTCAGGTTGTATGGCGAACCAGTTATTAAAGCGTGCATTGCTACTCGTACTCATTACGTTGATGTCACTGGTGAAGAACAGGTAGTTCAATATACGTTCGCAACGGTACAATCATTGATTGATGATTTCTGATATTCTCAATATTTTGCAGTTCATGGAGAAAATGCAATTGGAATATAACGAGGCAGCTAAAGAAGCTGGAATTTACGTAGTGAGCGCTTGCGGCTTTGACTGTATCCCTAGCGATTTGGGAATCATTTTCACACAAGAGAAATTTGGAGGAGAAGTCAATGATGTTGAAGTATACATGTCGGTATGGTCAACCGCCACTGATAACAAACATTCGTATCTGAATTATGGAACTTGGGAATCTGCGATATATAGTCTGGCTCATGCACACGAACTGCGGGAATTACGCGAAAAATTGTATCCTACCAAATTGCCCGAATTCACCCCAAAATTAAAACCAAGGTATGCATCTTCCAAAACGTTATGTGTACAAATTATGAATTATAATTTTGTCAATTATAAGTCAGGTTTGCATGTGTATCAAGTATTTACAAATTATGCAAAGCTTGTACAAAAGAAATAGTGATTATATTATTGATGATAAGCAGCGTTAATAATTCCATTCATTGCAGAGGTCTAGTTCACCGAAGTGATGTTTCTGAAGGATGGTCTGTACGGTTTCCAAGTGCCGATCGTCCACTAGCTCTTCGTACACAGCGATTCTTGTATGACAAGTACAAACAGAGGCCTGCGCAAGTTCAAGTTTATGCCACGTTGAAGTCAGTACACAATATCGATAAAATGTCACAAGCGTTGAGAAGTAATTTCTGCTAATGTACGTTTATTACTAGGTCTTTCATTGCGCTCCTGATGTTGTCTATCGCCGGTATGTTTTTGTTAGTCATGTCTCGCATAGCATGGGGCCGTAATATACTTCTAAAAGTACGTTTCTCAAAATATTTGCGATTGCCAAAATGATTTAGGTCAAAATGATTAATATGAAATATTTAAACGCGATGTTTGCAGAATCCCTCTTTATTTACACTCGGTTATATCAGCCACGAGAATCCGAATATGGAAACATTGAAATCGACACACTTTTCTGTAACGTTCAAAGCCCGTGGATGGACTGAAAAATTGGCGGAACCTACTGATAAACACACAAATCCACCTAATAAGGAAGTAATTACCAAAGTCACCGGTGATTCTCCCGCATATGAAGGGACTAGCATCATGGCGATCTTATCGGCGATTACAATCCTTAACGAAAGTGACAAAATACCTGACAAGTGAGTGAATCATTAATTACTTAACTCGCGTGTCTAACATAAGGCTTATTCGTTTTCGCTGCACTTCTGAACTGAAAGAAAATATATTTGTTTCATTCTAACTTATTGCACTAGTTCAGAAGTGCAGCAAAAACGAACAGGCCTGTAGTCATTACTTGAAAACTTTTCAAAATTTTCCAGTTTATAATATAAGCAATTAAAATAATAATAATTATAATTACATGTTGAACTTCAGCTTTATTTTTGTGTTGTTATACCTTTACAGTGGAGGAGTGCTCACTCCCGGTGCTGCATTTGGTAAAACGTCTCTGATCGAGCAATTGAATAAACACAATATTAAATTCGAGGTGATATCATCTACCGAAAAATAAAGATACAATTCTTATTGGTAATATTTTCTTACTAACACGCTTTATAATTATGTTTGATTTTGATATTAATATTTTTGTGGTTTTGAACTTTATGGTCTATACATATGTATTTTATGATATTTCAAGAGGAAGGTATTTATAAAATATGAATGTTAGAATGTTATTACAGTTTAATAAACATTACTTATTACTACATAAAAAATGAGAAAAAGATTTATGATATATATAAAATTTATATAAAATATAATACAATGTTTGCTGAATTGTACATCTTTTTATCATTACTTGTTTAATACATGTGGTTTGATTTAATATAATTTGATATTGTTACATTTGTAATAAACTTCTTAACATAATTTTTTATTTTTACAATTATTAAAATAAATCATTCATGTCTGTAATGTAATAAATGAACGTTCAAAGCAACGTTAATTATATATTTTGTAATTAAAAATTCTTCAAATTTTAATAATATCCCTATTTTTTTTAAAGATTGAATTTGAATATGCAATATCTTTTTCCCATATTTTTAGAATAATATAATCCATTATAAATTTAAATTTACAATGTTTTGTCAGTTGTTTCTTCCACAGCTATATATTTGTTTACAGTTTCTTATGCTATATTTTATGACATAATATTCTTAATTTATATCTATCTATTTATTAATTGAACACGCAATCTTATTTTTACCAGCAAAGATACTTCAGGAACGTTAAAAGAAATGGCAAGAAATATTGGAAGAGCGAAATAACAACGAAGTGAAGAAGAGAAAGAAATATGATCATGATGTGTCACGAAAGAAGCGTCGTATTATGCATGCACTATGCGCGTAATTACACATTTTTCCCTGGGTAACTTTCCTGTATACGCACCATTCGTGAAAAAGGCAGACTAAATTACAATTTTAGTAAAAATCTCAGAATTATTTAGTCAGCGTACTGATTCAACGCGTCTACGTCATTCTGGGGGGATTCCGTTTGCGTAAAATCCCTCCGCGAAGGAAAACTACTTGATTCTTGCCGATCGCCGACGACGGTCACACAGATTAGGTGTACAACACGTCGCTCGTTGCGATCGCTCTTGCACGAGATATATAATTTATTCGACTTCTCTTTTCCGCGGAAGGTCGTGTTTGTCATAAAAAAAAAGAGAGCGAGTTAACATGAAACGCGTCGGTCTATCCGCTCTACCGTAAAACGCAGTTTCACGATACTCCCTTTTTCTTTCGATCCGAAATCGAACGAGGAACGAGATCTACAAATTCCGAGGACGACGGAATGGCATATTTACATGTAGGATATTTTTTATTCTTTAGGATTAATCATGACATTATACTTTACTTGTCGCAAACACATTTATGAATTTCAAAATCGCATGAATAAGGAGAGAAATTGAATAGAGCAACCTGTAGGGCAGATATCGATTGATTGCGATTATATGGAATTATTTAATATTTTTTAAAGATATATCTTTAATAATTCGAAAAGAAATGAAAATTGTCGAGTTAGAACGATGAACGTGTGCTTCTCTGACTTGGAAGTAGAAGGATGGCGATATTAACATTTATACAGGATATTTTTAAGCTGAAGACCAGGACGATATGTTATCATCAAGAATAATGACTGTTGATAACGTGTCGTTATATAGTTTAATGATTCATGAAGAAAAATTTCATTTTTGGAAAAATTTTAACTTTACAAGGAACGATTTGTAAACTCTTCCTTCCTGTTACTCTTCTGCGAAGAATGTTTATGTAGGAAGCATGCCGCAAGGAATCGAGTTCCTCTGCTATATGAATTCTCATATGCTGACTGGCAAAAAAACACAGGCATTCATCGGCAAAAAGTATCGAGGCCAGCTCGGTAATGCACGTTTTCACTATCGAGGGTGAGACTAATCTTTTGACGCGATAGCCAATATTATCCAGCCTTGTGCCTAGCCAGGTATGGACTATAAAGCGCAGTTGTAGGAATTGTATATCATTCTTCGCACATTGAATCGGATTTTCGTTATTTACTATGCTCACTACACACGGGATGTAACGTAAGATATGTTTCATGGAAATCTTAACTTGAGCAATATATCTGTTTCTTCTCAATACAGAGATAATGCTATCAACAAATATCAAATATCGAAATATCGAAAGATCCTAACGCGACAACAACAGAGTTTAAGAGGTCCGTTTTAGACTATTTAAAATTCGCGCAAAATCAAAAATATATGTAATTGTATCTTGATTTCTGACGCGGATTATAAATTGCCTAAAGTGGGCTTAATATTATCCTTCGCTAGATATATATCGAGTTATCTCTCGAAGGAAATAGGAACTAAAATAGTCGTGTCAGTGAATGATGATTTTAATAATGTGTACTAAGTATAAAATGTTAATATTATCTCGTATTTATAATTTCGTTTATTGTGAGTTCACCTCGATATTAATATTTCTTTGTTCGCGATTCAAACTGTTATAATTTTCACATTCCGTGTGTAAACAGAGAGAAGATGTTGACAATTTTGACATTTTTCTTCAGGAAGACAACGATGTCGAAATTTTAAGCTCGAAACAATCCGTGGATGAGAAACTTGGAAGATGCCGAGTATACAGGTCCTTTACGTTTTTTCACAAGAGTTGAAAATAAAATATCGAGGAAATGAGTAAGGTGCCTCTAAACGTGCCTCTTTCTCTTGAGGAAAAGACAACGCGCATATATAAGAACCGGTTGTTTGACGTCGGGATTCATCATGACGTAGGTACTTTCCGACTCTCTTGCAAAACCCATTTACCCTTAGATTCCTGCTTCTCTTATTTCCCTATTTGGTCCAAGTGCACAGGACACTCCAATGATGTGCGTGCGTGTGTCACTTGGATAAAACGGTGATTCGTTCCGTTATCTAATCGTTACATCTTGACTTGATAAATGTTATTGTAAATGCTACTTAGCCAAAGATCTCCCGCGAAGCGAAAAACACGCGAGATTTTCTCCTTGTTATCTCGAGTGTAACTTTCGGTACGTAGATTGGACCTATCTAATCACCGCGATTGATACACGGCAAAAATGGATTAATTAAGGCGTGCATATCGTATATTTAATTTTGCATTTATTTTATATTTTACATATTTACATTGCAACATTATGTTACGTATTAAAGAAAAGAACACAAAGTCGATCATTATGCTACGCCCGTTGCACATTCTTCGTTTCTTACCTCCATTTCGTATACATCTCGGATATCGTATAAATTATAAATTATTAATGGAATCTTAATTGCGGGAATTTAATTGTGGGCTAGAATAGAATTTTATTTTTTTAAACGTGCTTTTATAAGGCTGAATTGTAATAGATAATTGTAATGCGTTTCATGCATATACAGACGCAGAGTTTTTTAACAAAATTTTAATTGTCCGGAGAATCAATATTGTTCTGCGGTGACAATGGAAGGAAATTCTCCTTGTGATGAGGAGAATCAACCAGATGGAAATCCCGGATTCAGTTCCCTAAGGGTTTTTCTAATTATACCTTAAGCTAATGTAAAGGAAGCTGGGGTTTCCTTGCCGACGGAACGAGATAGCCTAGTTATCAATGAGTTCCTCTACGTAAGAATTTATAGACACTAACAAAATGTTTTTTTTTTCCTTTTTCGTTTTTTTATCAATTGATCGACTAAAATTCCTTGATAAACCAATAAAAATTATCAATTAATTACCTAATCAATTAAATATCATTTCGTTAAGCTAATTTCTTAATTATGAAATTTTATTAGATCTTTATGTTTTAGGTTTTTTTAAGACTCTAATTTTACAATAATATTTTATAATAATATATACGCGAAGTTTCTGATAGAATGGATGAAAGAAACGTGGATGGATCAATGCAAAACACACAAAGAGAAAAGATAGCGGAGATCCAAGGGTACAAAGGGCATGATTTTATTAATTCCCAAGTTGCACTCGAGTCTCGAGGACTAGACAGTCATGCGTCCTGGCGCGAAATCATCTTCCTCATTGTCGATCATAAATGCGGTGCACGAGGGAGGAAAAGAGACGAAATGATAAGAGACACGGTAATATAAACCGCGAAAATCTTACATCCTGTCGATGCGGGATAACCCAGGTAGCAGAGTGACGTCAAATGACGTATTAATAACGTCTTAATGACGTCTCTAACGTTAATAAAACGTCATTAAGACGTCTTTAGACGTCATCCTGCTACCTGGGAATATTCTAATGACTTGTTATCCAGATATTCTAATGCAATGTCTAGATACACCGCATCCTGGCACGCATTTTCAAATCGCAGAGGAGACGAAAATCATCCCTCTGTCTTCCTCTCTCTCTCATAATCTCCAACGCGAAATAGTATCGCGGCCTTTGTGATACAGTAGGAATAGTGGTCGGAGGGAGAGAATGAGAGAGAGAGGGAGAGAGACACACGCGGACCGCGCGCATATATACGGAAGACTCGCTGACGTTCGTTCTCGCCGCTACCCGCTACCACCGTCGCTCGGTCCACGCTCGCGGCTCGCATCAGTCGCGCTCCGCCCGTCCTGAGAATTGCCCACGTCGCGGCTCCTCCGCGTGTCCGTCGCTCGTCGCACGCGGTACAGGTGCTTCTCTCCTCGCAACCGTCTCTCAACCTGTCCTGCTCTGCACGTGCCGTCCTCGCGTGCGTCACGCGCAGCCCTTGCCGGCGCGCAGCTTCCGAGATCCTCCACACTAGTCGTCAGGACGAGAACAGTTCCTTCCGCCGCAGGACGACGAGTCGTGTTTGAAGTAAGTTCGATCAGGAGCGGATCGGAAAAGTCTCGAGAAGCTCCGTCTTTTTTTGATTCTGTTTCATGCGAACGTTTTAAATCTGTTCATTGAAATGCTGTGTATTTAAAAAAAAATTGACTCAGTTGTTTCGGGAAGTTTCCCAGTTCGCGAGCGGTACCGATGATTGTTTTTCGTGTGCGTGACGCGTGACGCGGAGTTATAAGTTCTTGATACGATAAATGTTAAATGTCAAGCGGTTACTGCAAGTGATGTCTAGTGAAGAGAGACTCTTTTGGATGAATAGAGGATCAAATTAAAATACATAGTAACGACCATAAGACTTTTTTAATTCTAGAAATTTTCTGCTTGTCTACTAGTTAGTTTACCAACACGTTGGAACAACCGGCCCTTAATTGATAAATTAATGGACCCATTATCGTTGTAATTTAAATATGGAACTGATCCTTGTACAATTAATAGATCAACGTGTAAAATGTTACTTGTTATTTATGATATAAAAGATAATATTGTTGCTTAATATTGAAACATCTGTCTTTAACATCATTCAGTAACGCAAAAGTGTTTAGTACAAAAATACATTGCATCTGATCGCTTCAAGATTCGGAGCGATCATACATTCAATTAATTTTATCAACACGTTTTTCACAATACATTTCAAATCTTTCTAGACGGATATAACTATCCCAAATCGCTCGACGTATCCCGGAAACCTCCTCACCTGAATTGGAACCAAGAGCCAAGAATCGAACGATCGACACGCAAAAGATTATCAATCATGAACGGAGTATCGAGCCAATGCGCGAAGCTGAAGATGTATGATGGCGAGGACGATAATTCGATAATGATCAAGAAGCCCTTAGCATTGAGGGCGGTTTCGTGGAGCGACAATATCGAAGAAACCGATCTGGATGTCCCCGGTACACCAAGAACACCGCGTACATCCACGACAAAAGGTACGAAATACCCGATAATTTTTAAAAACGATCACGTAGTCATGAAAAATTCTATTCTATCGCATTAATTCTTTTTGAAACATTACAGATAGTTGCGTTTCATCTTGATGTAAATGATCCATTGAATGCAAATCTGCTGAATTTTGTTGATCATAACGCATCTTTGTTAAGAATTACGGAAGGTACTTGTGTGCAAAATTGACAGGCGAGTTATTTTAATTATTATAATAGAGTGTGTATTGCAATTACATCGCCGTCGAGTGTTGCTTCTTGTTTTTCGAGCCGATCGATAGACGTAAACACAATATAACGTAATTCTCGCTCGTATCTCGTTATAACGCGTCAGGCTTAAATGGGCTTTACGAAATTCTATTGATATTGACGCACTTATAAATAACTAAAATATAAAATGCTGACATTTAAGATTCCACTCAAATTTTCAAGAATTATATCGGCCATGTTATACATATAATTATTTTTTGAGATATATTTTATAACGCATTAATATTTTATGATAATATTTTAAAACGCATTAATGTGCAGAAGTAGTAACCTTATGAGATTCTCATACGACGTCATTCTCAAAAAGAAACTGTTAAATATTCTCGGGTTAATCACAAAATTAAAAGTTGAGTCTTTGAAAAAGTAAAAGTCATTTATATTTTTTTACTGGATACAAAATTCACCCATTTAACAATATCAATTACGGAATATTATTATCTGTGAATCTTTTTCGGTATCAGCACGTAATAAATTTTGATGAACGATCGTCGGGAGGACTATTCTCGTATTAATTACATCGCGATGATCGTGAAATGATAAACAAGTATGGGCACATCACCGGGGTACAGTTATGGTGATGTCCAACGTATAACTGTAACTTACAAAAATGTGACACGTGGCAGGGCGATATAAAAAAAATTTCAGACGAAAGATGTAATTAATAAATCGCTAAAACTTCACTGCGACAATAAAAAAGGTCGGTCGTGATTTCGAAAGCCTCGTGAGCAATCATTCCTTGAACGTAATTTGATATTGTAGAGCGATATCAAAAAAATTCCAAAAGAAAGATGTAATCAATGAATCACTAAAAACTCCACTGCAACAATAAAAATATCGGTCATGGTTTCGAGAGTTTCGTGAACAATTCGATATTGCGTTATAACTTTTTTTTTTCGAGAGCCTGATTAAACGGAGAGACAATAATGATATCGTCATAATTAGTCGATTCAATTTATCGCGGAGATATTTTTAAACGTAAAAGAAGGGATACGTTTCTATCTTCACGACAATTAAAAGCACTATCTCTCGCTTATGAACTGAACTTTCGAAATAACGGATATTATGAACATTTCATTACGTTATAACGCATAAAGAAAATTATTTATTATTATTGTCGCAGCGGAATCGTCGCTGCTACTGCATATCAAGTGTGAAAACGAACAGATTCGACATTTCTCTGCTATTAGTTTCTGCAAATATTGAATTATTTTTCACGCTGGAAATTAGGGGGATTCGATATTGGAATTGGTATTCTTTCGGTCGTATCGAACGAATTTTCCACGTCGCCTCTAATGACCGCTTTGTCGTCGGCACTGGATTCAATTACGCGACACGGTTCATTAGGAAGAGACGGGCTAACTGAGTTTCCAACATGAATACGCGCTTCTCTCGTCGTCGTCCTCGTCGTCTTAGAGAAGCCGATCACTCGCGAGTCCATGAATAATATTGCACGCGAAACCTTGAATCTGTTTTGCCGAGCACTTTCTACGCACCGTTTACGCACACGAAATGGAAACGCGTACTATTTTAATCGCGTACGCCACTTTGTTCCCTGACGACGGAACAATTTTCTTAAGCGGTTCGTCCAAAGAGAACAGTCGTCGGATGCATACGCGAAATTCTTATCACTCGCCCTCATAATTAAGTCGTTAATCAGCTCGTCATAATTTGTAAGTACACGGCGTGTCACGCGCGAGTCTACGAATCGATGAACTTCACAGGCTATTGTGAAAATCGATCGAATCGGTCATTGAATCCTGGTGACTAATGAAATGTCAACAGTTACGCAAATGCAGAGCCAACCGACGCGAGCTGCTCTTACCGCATCTGCTTTGAGAACCTCTGCGAGATTTGCTCCAACAGTGAAAATCTTAGACTCGTGAAAAGTTTCGTAGCTGTCGCGGAAAACAGAGAACTCGCCGAAGATATGCTGTCGTCAACTTGACTCGTCTACACGTGTGAGATAAATCAGACTGTTCAGCCTTCTCAGCGAACTCAGATAGCCAAATTGAAAGCAGATTTTACGAAGCTGCAAATGTCGCCAGTGGAAATATTATGGAATCTGCCAACGAAATGCGCCGATACATCAACGGAAACGAGAAGAGATCTGCCATTTCGTAATTATTTACATAAATAAAGTATCCCGTTTAAATGATTAAATAACAGATTATCTTCTGCTGCCGGTCTGCTGTCAGATTACGTCAGGTTCTCTGTCGACAGAACAGAACATTTAACGCGGACACGATAAATATCTGATCGAATCCGCTGGCATGTCGCTAACATTTTGTTCACTGGGAAGAAATCTTATCTCGTGCATAATGAGCGCGAGACATTCAATTGCGGTGTGAACCGCACGCAGCTTATTCCGTGATTGTACGTGAATATGCGCGCGACGCGATTCACGGGTCGTGACACGCGATAGCAAAGATGTTGAAACGTTGTTCGTTCCAGCGTTATCGTCCAGCGAAAATCCTCGACGATCGTGGGCGGGAAAATGCGATCGGCAGCCACACGATCGTTTTGTTCTCCAGACTAATCGGCGTTGCGTTTTCTTTGCGTTTCAGGCCACGAGAAATGTATGTTCCATCACGATTTAGAGCTGGACCACCGACCGCCCACGCGAGAGGCGATGTTACCGGAAATGTCCCGAAGTTACAAGCTGCTCCTGAGTTCGCTGGGCGAAGATCCGGAACGACAGGGACTCCTAAAAACGCCGGAACGCGCCGCGAAGGCCATGCTCTTCTTTACGAAAGGCTACGATCAGAGTCTCGAAGGCAAGTTTTATTACTTTTTATTACATTGAATAAGCTCTCTCTTTCCCTCTTTCTTTGATGATTGAGTTGCGATATTTAAAAATTCATAAATTGAGGAAAGTTTTAGTGAAAAATAGTGTAAATTCGTTTTTTGCAACGTCATTTTGTCTATTACGTATCCATATTATACATCTATCCATTACAGATAAATGCCTTTATGTAATATGTTTGATAAGAATATATTTGCAAAGTGCCTTCGATAATAGAAAGCAATATGCACAAATGATGATATGTACAAATAATGCTGCATCGTTTATCCCTCAACTTTTGACAAAAAAGACTCGGGATGGAAGCAAGAATGATTTAAGTTTCAAGCTTAAAGTTCGAATAATTTAAATTTTTCGAGAGAGATCCTTTTCTACGTAATAAAAATATTTAAATTTAATCTAATCAAAATGAAAAAAATAGAAATATCTAATCTAATCTGAAAATGTTTGCCGGGGGGCAGAAATAATGGATTAACATCGCGAATTTTAAAATAATATAGTACATCAGTGACGATTTCGATCTTATTATTGAGAAATTTTGAACGTCATTACTTATAACATATATATCAACGAAATAGCTAGTGTATCTTTATCAAAAATTCTCGAGGTTAATCGCAGTCAGTTGCTTTTGCACAATAGATAAAAAAGAAGAAGTAAAAGTCGGAATTGTCAGTATGTTTATTACAGAATTATTTAAACTGCTCTCCTTTCGAATTGGCACTGGAAATATTGCAAAACTAATACGTCTGCGGATGTATATGCGTAGGAAAAAAAAGAGAAAATAGTGCAGCCTTGATTTGACGGTCGGCTAACGCAAGGTTGCGCTCGAAGATCCGTGTAGTATGAATTTTACAAGCGGCAATTACACGCGATTGCGATCCATCGTTTATTGCTTAATAACAACGGCTGCCGATCGCCCGGCGCGGGCGGCCGCTTTTCTGCAAAATCTGACTTCTTACCGTCGCGATCGCGAATCGTTATGACATTTCGTTTTACGATTTACGCCGGCAAGATTATCGATAGAGCCTTCGTTTCCTGCAAACAATGCTCTTGACTTTGACATGCTAGCCGAAAGGCACATGTTATCAGATTGGACAATTCAAAACTTCCGAGACAGATACATAATCTTCTTGTAAAGTAGATATAGATTGACAAGAACATTTGGATGCAAAGATAATAGGAACATGAATTCGAATTGATAGCAGGAATTCGATAACAAGACTAGAATTACATTTGGCGATATATTTATGTTACACTTTCGGTGGACACATGTTATCTGAAGAATACTAGGGATGTAATGTATACATATCTAAGCATACACGTTGGAATGTAATATATGTGCTGTCATTCTGTTACAACGTACGCCAGGGAAAATTTCTTCGAACTTGCTTGGAATGCCTTGCGATATACCCCCGTCATCATCAATCACATTAACATTACGCTCACAATAAATAACACTAAAATATCAGACGGTATTATAAGTCTATTATTTTATAAAACAAGAAATATGTAGCTTATATTCAAACTTACGAAATATGTAATAGAGTTTAAAGAAATATTGATTACTTTTCAAGATTAATCAAAAAACTTTAATATAGAAATTTGAAGAACATCTATATTGTAGATATTATATGATGTACACGCGATCTCGTCGAAGCTCGTAACGACTTTGAGAAAAAGACAGAGTGGTAGTTCTTCACTAGTTGAAAATTGAAAAAAAACCCAGGACGCATTTAGCTTTCCGTGATGGATATGAAGGAATTACAGCAAAGTCAAGGGTACAATTTGCGGGGGTAATAAAGTAATTAACTGGGAAATCGTCGCGCGGCAACCAGATTTCTTTTATTGCGAATAATAATAGCGCGAAATTACAGAGGCGCGCCTGTACTCCGTGAAAGTACCACACTTCTCGTCCCTTTTTCTTTTACTTTCAACTCGCTCTCTATCGCGAGCAGAATGAGGAAGCGGAGGAGAGGAAAAGAATGGGACGTCGAGGGGGTGAGAGGGTGGGACTTAAGTGCGACTCACAGAAAAGAGAGCGTAAAGCTCTTGGTATAAATGGGGTTCTCAGGGACGCACGAGGCACAGCTTGAGAGGAAAATCCCCTTCATCTCTTTCTTTTTCCTTTTCTTCCTCCGCGTCACGTACATTCAATATAAATGTCACGGTGCTCGGACAGTTACGAAGTTTGCGGAGATTCATAGAATAAAAAGTTCGCGCGTATCACCACCAGTTGATGCAGAGAACGAGTTCTTTTCCTCGTTTAACAATTTTGTTCTAGCTAAGGAAATCCAACATGATATGCTAAATTGTACAAATCGTTGTGACGACTCTCGAGATATTTAGATATGCATTTACTTCGATTTTAGCGATTAATTAACAGCGAGTAACGTGCTTGCTTTTTGATAACGATATAGAGATTTAATTCGTATTAAATCTTTAATGAATTAAAGCAATCAATTTCGTATCGATTTTCTCATGCATTTTTTTCGAGTTTTTTTTATTTCGATGATCCAAGAATTATTTCTCTTTTTTTAAATTTTGGGTTTGTGTCGAGCTTGTTTTCCCGAATCGCTCTCACGATAATCAAGTATCGTTCTAATGAACCTGTCTGAAACTAAGAGCACCTGTAGGTGATGGATGGGGGACTTTAATTCACTTCGGCTTAGCTTGAACAGCGGAGAGACCCTCGAGATAAGCTCTCACGATTAACGACGGTACGGTGAATCTGAAACAAGAGGCACTTTCGTACGAAAGCTCGACCACCCTCACCGAATCACCCCCTAGCGCGGACAATTCCACTTGTGGCTTTTATCTCGCCCCATTGCATGCTCGCCCGAATTTTCTTTAACAAGTTATAATTTTGTACTTATATATACAGACATATATGACATATAAAAGAAATATATATATTGTATAAATACATACACATATGTTTCTGGTCGATAAATTCCGTGAGATTTCTAACGCGATGGAATTTTTAAAATGCCATACGCGTGGCAACCTGTAAAAGTTAATCGAATCGGCTAAGCCGATCACGTTTAACCATCGGGTCGTAGAATCGAAGGTCTATATAGTCAGAGGGGATCTCCTAGCGCGGAGGTACAAGAGGAAAGGAAATTGCTTCACTTCCACAAAGCCGCTAACTCATCCTATGGCTGTGCATTTACCAAGAAATAAATATACGAGATTCAATTGTACGCTTCGCGAAAAATATGATGAACGCATCTCTGCTGGAAGTTAACGCGTTTGTGCTGGAGGCTGAAAGCTATTCCATCATCACGTCAAATTCGACAAGTTAGAAATGGTGATTAGAGCCAGCTTTAGAGTCTGCGTGATCCATTTGGAAAATTCAAGCTCAATCGCGGCCGGTTAGGTGAATCCGTTTCATTCATCGTTGTCGGTCATCGCGAGGGTGTTTCTTGTTAAGGTTGCCGTGGAAACGCGGAGAGCACCACCATTATCTAGCTGCAGACACGTACCGACCGTCCGCTCGTACGTACACACTACTACTAGGATCCATGGTGCAGTAAGTAGGTCAATATCGAATAAATCACAGCCAGGATAACCCGCCCGCTAGGACGAAAGAACGTTTCTTTCGCGAAACAATGCTCTCAGCTGTTTTTGTATGTCGCCAAATTAAAAGGATTGTGCTATATGCGAAATATTGCAATTAATTCACAAAACTCGTCGGCGACTCTGTATTTGTTGACGAGATCTTTATATGGCCAAGTTTGACTAAAAATGTTACTCTGACTGTTACAGATGTAATTAATGACGCTATATTTGACGAGGATCACGATGAGATGGTGGTGGTTAAAGACATTGAGATGTTTTCCATGTGCGAGCACCATTTGGTACCGTTCTATGGCAAGGTTTCAATCGGTTACCTTCCCTGCAAAAAAATATTAGGCCTCAGCAAACTCGCCAGGTAATTAAGTTAAATATTGGTTAAGGATCTGGATTGTTGAGTCTTCCGAGTTTTCGAATCGCGACTGATTAACTCGATATCAAGATTATTCGAAATTGAAGGTCGAATCTCTTCCACTTGGACAAACCACTTAATTGCGATTCTGTTACCACGTATGTCGTTCTTTCATGCGTGAAAATTATTTATTGATAATGATTCTAGCCGATAAACATCTAAGATGCTAGTCACCTAAGTTAAAGCCTTAACATAAGAGAATAATAAATTTCTTCTGCCAGTATAGAATAACAATTAAAGTACTTTTTAACTCGACTGTGACTGGCAATATATATCTTTCCGATATGAACATTGAACCTTAACATAAGATTTAAATTTCGATGAAAAGACCTTTTAATATAGTGAAAAATATATTTTTCAATTTATAATTATAATGCAGATGTACATATTTGTACAATACAAACTTTTTCCTTTTCTCAAAGCGTGACGTTGCGCGACAAATTGCGATCGTGTAAATAAGAAAGGAGGAAACTCCGCTTCTTTATTCACCGAAATCCGCGGTCGACGCTTGGACAATTTCGTCGAGTTGCACGTCCACTAGGCCTGGCCTTGATCAGTGGCATATCAAGGCGAAAAGAAAGAATATGACGAGACTGGTCTCCTAAGACCGTAGACACTTTCACGCGCGTAGCCGGCGTAGCGGCCCGGGATCTCCGTTTACTCGTTAAACGCCCGTTTAAAAGCGAAGTAAACGGTCGATAATGGAAACAGGACCGATGGCATTCCGATGCGCTGTCCAACGTACTTCAAAACCGTTAACTTTTTTTTCCCTAGCTTTTGTAAGCATTCTTCTAGATAATGGATTTGGGAAGAAATAATATTTGCATGCACTCGGCCCGGATTTTAACGACCCCGATTTATCGGTGGTTTCTAAACATTATTTTGAAAAAAGAATTTCCTGTTCACAGAATCGTGGAGATCTTCAGCAGACGACTTCAGGTGCAGGAGCGACTCACGAAACAAATCGCGATAGCGGTCACGAAGGCTGTCCAGCCTGCAGGAGTCGCTGTTGTGGTTGAGGGAGTGTACGTATAAAATTCAACTACGTGAATGGCGAAGCGATTTTTTCGCTTGAAAGAAGTGGGACCATTTGAAAACGAACTGATCTCGTGAATCATTTACAAAGGGTAACGTAAAGGGATCGAGCGCGAGGATAAAAAATATCGGAATTATTGTCAACTATATAATATAACTACAACAGATCGTAATGTATATGTACACAAGATGATTTTTAATTATAGGTCGATACTTCGGGCGATATTGCGATGTCGAGCCGGTTCGCCAGTTAAGGCCGCTTTCCTTTCGATCAGCGGCTATGCGGCTCGCGGAATAGTTTTCACAGGTGGAACGATCGCGAGGGAACACGACCTTGTGCCGTCGCGCGAACGTAGCACATAATTAAAGCATTCACGTAACGATCCGGTTGTTTGTTACACGGCGTATGCATTAGCGCGACCGATAAATCTCGCGCGGGGGTGCGTAAGTGTCACCTCGATGGCCAGCCGGGGTTATTAATCGTCGCGTGTGATTAATATGGAAAACGCGAGCACATGCCCGACGCAATCGTGAATAATTCACGAAGACCACGCGCGCGACTTCCGATAGTTGCGGTTTTCCGAGATATCAGTGATAATTAATCGAAGTATCTCCCGAGAGAGCGATTGGCTCGCGCAAATAGTTCGTAACGTTATTGCCAAGACTTATCCAACGCAGATTTATCTCCCGCCATATCAGGGCTAGGTATTTTTGTCATCTTATCGCGCGAGTAATGCTATTACCGACGTTATTTTCGCGCACACCGGCACTATTTTTACCAGCCCCGCGCGCGAATAATTTAACCCTGCCTTGCCGCGGTTGAACCGCCCGATTTATCCCGCGAGAGTGATAAACCGATAATTAATAACTCCTAACGCGGTGCTATTTTCGCAAGGACCGACGCTATTCTCGTCGGTCTGCGCAAATAATTTATAGACACTATACTTTTCCGCCCGACTCGCCGCGCCGCGAGGATGAATGACTATATGTATAAGTCGACTTATTCTACGAAAATAATAAACCGATAACAGACCAGAGCTATTACGGACCACTACGAGCGATACGCGGTCGTTGTGTTACGACATCGGGGGCACGCGCGGATTTCCCCAAGCCGGAGAACCCGTTCGCGATATGATACACATTAGTAGATTAATCAAATCCTTCTACTTGCGAATCGATAAGATCTACCTCTCGCGAAGGCATCAAGGTATATCTGTAACACGAGATCTAACGGTCCGATCTTTTTTTCGCGATTTTCATATTGCGACTTTAATTATATATACGGCACGCACGCACCCAGGGAAAGGAAAAAAATTCTTTTGCATATGTTGCAGGCACATGTGCATGGTGATGAGGGGCGTGCAGAAGATTAACAGCAAGACAGTGACCTCGACGATGCTGGGCGTGTTCCGGGACGACCCGAAGACCCGCGAGGAATTCCTGAATCTGGTGCATAACAAGTAAACGGTCGGATCGTATCGCGGTGTCATTATCATCGGCCACCGTGGGACCACTAAATTTCAACGCGTGACACCCCGACTGCTCTCCGACATCCGACCGCTACCTCGTTGCGAAGCCCTCGCCCCCAGGGCTTCGGGATCGTCGTCGTCGTCGCCGCCACCGCGCCGAAGTCCTTCCCGTATACATTCCGCTTGTTCTTCGAAAAAGAAAATCGTACGTCGACCTCGACGATGTATCAGAAATGCGATCGGGAAAGTCCAGGGGCAATCGCTTTCCGGGACCAAGATAGCGCGATAGCGGGTGGTGGAGACGACGTTCGACGCGCGTCCCGCGCTGATGAGGACGCGCTCAAACTGCTGATCGAGTGACACTGACAATAGCGACGATTATGACGCGTCGTGGTCATCCGCGAAGACGCCCGTGCGTTGCGGAATGACGACGCGGATGACTCGCGAGCGATTTGTCGCGTTGCGACGAGAGTGACGAGCGACGTGCGACGTGCATTCCGGTGCCAAAGGGACAGCGAAAAGGAATTAGCGGTTTAGTCCGAGGACGAGTTATTCGACGTGATAAAATACGTATGTGGGACCAGGAAGTCGCTGCTGGATCAGCGACAATCCTGCTAAAGAGTTTACGTTCGCTGCGCCTTTGGCCGAGTGAATTCGTCACTTACGAAGCAGCTTTTTAGGAAATTTTTCAACGAAGGCTCCGGTCAATGACAAACCCACACGACAGTCGACGCGCTTCTCGTGACAATAAATTGTATATCCTGTAGATTAGCGAATTCTTTTGAAGAGAAGCACGTTCGACTCCTTCGTCCGTTTGCATCGATCGTACGGGCTTTCGGGACTCACAGTTTTACATCATGCGTTCTGCGATATTCGGCGTTTTTAACGCGCGCGTTTTTTCCGCAGCTGCGAAACTCGACAGCCACGGGTTTCGCATCGTCGCCGATCTGCGTCGCGTAATCGCCTACTTTTGTTCATCACGTTTGGTATTCGTTAATAGGCATTTTGTGATTAAGGCGAGAATTGAAACGATATTGCCAAAAATTAATTCAATGCCTCAAGTCGAAAAATGCATCAAAATAAATTATCTATTTAAAATTAACCGGAAAATAACATTTCGTTGTATACTTGCAATTCTGAAACGTGATTTGTCAAAGAACTTCCTTTTAATTAATTATAAGTAAAAAAAAACATTCACATATCTTAGTAGTTTCATTTAAGAAACATTTCAAATGCGCTTATTATCGAACGCTACATGTCGTTCTTCTCCAATGAGTGATCTTCTCGCCTTAGTTTGATTTAATTTTAAAAGAACTCGCGAAAAAAATCGTCGCGAAATGCGCACTGCTTCAGCCATGCATTGCGCATCGTGACGAGCTCCAAAAGACATTGTTTTCAAAGTATATACCGCATTTGCCTAATCATCCGTCGAGATGTTTCCCAGGGAAAGTTAAATCGTCCACCCTCGGAGGTCCATTTTCAACATTCACGGAATGCATATGATTAAACTAAAATTAATTTACCTTGCGTATTCTACGTTAATTAAAGCGAAGATGTTATTATTCGCGAATTTATTTATCGTATAAGTTGTTGAATCCGCGCGATATTACAAAAGATTTATATTTTATCTGGAAGTGTGAAAATTTACATAGATGTTACCTCTGTTGCACTTTACTTTTTGCGTGCTCGCGGCTAGTCCACGAGTACCACCTCACATCGAGATTTTTACTGATACTTTTAACGATGTAATAGGATAACGCAGTTTATTATGTACATATCGATTTCTGTTAAAATGTGATTCAAAACTTCCTGCCTCAACAGACTGAAGTGATAGAGCTTCGGTATATTCTCCGATTATGCTTTCTGAACGTGAAAGGCTGGAGAGAGATGTTCAAGTTATACTTATGAAAGTGAACGTTCAATATTTGTAATATTTTTCTGACAATATTATATAAAAAGTTATATTTATATTTTCAACGACGGGGCATTACTTGTTTATCCTCTTCCCTCTTGTACGTAGCCATAAAAATAATAGAAATTTGCATATTTTAGGAACGCGTTACATAATTTAGGGTGCATCTTTTTTCCCGTAATAGTTTAGCCTGTAAAATATGCACGTCGGTGAATTTTTATGCAGCATGTTTTCGGAAACTTTGGGCGATAATCGGTCAAGTATTCATTAATGGCCTAATCGAGACACTTTGACCTACACGCACGAGCATCAAGTAGCACGTGTTACGCTGTTGCGTGATACAAATCACTTCTCGCGAAACAATGTCCCCAACCCAAATTCCATACTAGTCTTTCGTAGACCTCGTATCTATTCCCGCTGAACAGCTCACCCGTTTCCGATGAATCACACGTTTCTCGCACATGTTAATTAATTATAATTTGGTGTCGGGAGAAGATATAAAATTATTGAGAGTTAGCGCGAGACTATAATATATGGTATCGATGAAACAAGAGAGCGAGATTAATAAATGCTATGCCTTGCATCCTACTTTTCAAGATCATTCCAGCTTTTATTTTGGGTTCTACATGTTTGTGATTTCAAAACGTTAGTAAAATACACAACATATGTAAGAAGGATAAAAAAATCCCGCTACAACATCGATACAGAAAAAAGAAGCATACAAGAGCATACAAAAATGAACAAAGTTAACAAATTCAGCGTTGCGTATTCTCCATACAGTTTTCTTATTTTCTTTTTGAGTCCTTTTTATATTTATTTTTTTTATCGTTGTGAGCGACAATCTGCCACATCGAACGTCACCTAAATCATCATATCCCAAATCTCGGCAACGGCGATATTTCGATCTTCTTCATGATTGTTGAGCCACATACCTCGTCTGGAGCGTCCTGATTCCCTGATAAAGAAGAGCGTCACCCTGATAAAGAAGATATCATGCTTCCATCCGTGGGTTTCCGGCTTCTGCTGATGGAACGAGGACAACGGTAGAAGGCCGCTTTTGTTGCTTTCCTTTTAAAGTTAGCTTTTTGTTACCCTGTCATCTATGTTTCTATCTTGCGTCGCCAAATTTGTGAGATAATTGGACTTTTCTCGGTACTTATATATATAGAGAGATATAATTGATAACTGTCTATCGTATTTTAAATGAGTAAATAATAACTATATGTAATAATCTTATGAAAAAGAATTTAATCTACCAGCGATTGATTTACATGGATTGAATTATCGCACGCAATATGAAATACATTTTATATGAACTATTGCATGGCACATTCGTTAAAAAGAAAATGCTTCCGTAGCAGTATACTTTATTTATTAATTGTTCTGTGTCACTATTCAAATGCCCGCATTTTAGTTCTCAATATAAACCAGCCGTTAACTTATTATACAACCAATTGTCGCCGGAATAATCATCAATATACGAATTTCAATTCGTCGAAATATACGAAAGATGCTTATAATTCTTGTCCTGTAGTTCGCTGATACGGACAGCAGTTATATCATCCTCACTCACTCAATTATATCTTTACAATTTACACAAGTATAATTTGATATATCTTCAAAAAATACATTCGCACTCCATACATGCATATCACTTCGTTCGTTAAAGAATTCTTTTTTTTTGTAATAAATCTGGAAACAAGTTGAAAACTTAAACAGTTAAAGATTTAAACAATGATATCAATAATAATGTAATAATAATGATTAATAATAATTGAATTTATCATAAGCACAATGTCACTTAAAATATGTAATGTATTTAATGTACAACAAAATTCTTATCGCGCTATTTTAAAACATCTATGAGTTATTGGAAAGTACTTGAAGAATCGATCTTAACATATATTTCAGATATATTTTTTTTTGCCTTAAGGTTCCTGGGCTTTTTTCGACATCTTGTGAGATTGTGACGTCGTCAGAGGCGAGAAATGACACCCTATTTTGTCGTGTGTGTCATTCTCAAATAAAAAGACAAAACTTCGATAAAAACCATAGATCGTTTCAGAAAACTTCTAAAATTCGCCGAAAACTATCCTTTTCCCTCGACAATAAACAAACAGCCGTAAAATGAATGAATGTAATACGAAAGCTAGTCATGCGCCTGCGCATAAAAGCCTGCATCGTATTACATTCATTTTACGGCTGTTTGTTTATTGTCGAGGGAAAAGAATAGTTTTCGGCCAATTTTTTAAAAGTGTTCTGAAACGATCTATTGTGATTTTTTATCGAAATGTCTTTTTATTTGAAAAATGCATACACGACAA
Organism: Temnothorax rugatulus; assembly: GCA_035220575.1. Lineage (NCBI taxonomy): Eukaryota > Metazoa > Arthropoda > Insecta > Hymenoptera > Formicidae > Temnothorax > Temnothorax rugatulus. The sequence continues at coordinate 33,827 of JASTWL010000231.1, read as the reverse complement.
AATAGGGTGTTATTTCTCATTTCTGACGTCACAATCTTACAGGACATCGGAAAGAGTTCAGGGCCGCGATTCTGTAAACTCGTTATGCAGTATCATTATCGTTATATTGTCATTACGCAGGTTTTTGACAATATAGTATACCTATCTGTGTAACTGTCGTTATAAACACATAACGACAGCATGAGTTACAGAATCGCACTACAAGAGCCTTAACTCAAAGATAACCAAGTTCCAATTTTTCAAAATTCATTTTGTAAATACACTGAAAAAATTTTCAGAAAAATATATTAAATTGTTTAAAATTGTTTAAAGTATTTTGTTTCTTTTATTGCAATTTATTTGATGTGTATTTCTCGTTAAAAAAACTATTAATAATATTTTAATTCTCGACAAATTATTATTTTCATGTTATGTTATTCTTATATTCATTTCTAGTTTTCACATATTTTACAATAAATAATTTCAATACAAGAAATAAAGCGTTTCTTACGTGTCGTATTGTTGCAAATTTTTGATAGATGTTATACTGGAAAAAATAGGTTCTTAGTGATAATTGAAAAATATAGAATAGTAATAAAAATATTAAAAACATGGAAACATTAACACAATCTTTTCTTTCAAAATACGTTTTGCAGTATAAAATATTCAAATTTATTTATATGTAAATTACTCTAACACGGAAGAATTTGCATACATCATTTGCATATATCATTATGTTACATTGGAAGAAAGATCTACTGAATGTATCATTGTATGAAATACGACACATTGGAAGAAAAATCTACTGAATGTATCAATTGTATGAAATATATGACACATTAAAAACATACTAACAAGGGAATCTCGTAAACCGAAAATTCTGATTTTGATAAAACTTTACACACATGTAGGGAGGGGGGAAGGGATTAGACGAATTTAGAAATTTTTAGTTGCGGTCAAAAACGGATTCTAGAGGGTGAAACCACGAAATATCAAAAAATGTTTCGAATACTTTTCGAGATATATCGAAAAAAATAAAAACCGCTCTATATGAGGGATGGCTTGCCCCTTAATCGTTTTTGGGCTGAAACTAAAAATTTCTAAATTCATCTATTCCTTCCCCTTCTCCACTGTAAAGTTTCATAAAAAGAATTTTGGGATTTGCGAGATTCCCTTGAAAGTAACAAAGTGTAGACATTTTTATAGGTAAAACTTTTGCAAAATTCCTTAAAAAATTAAAAAAAACATTTCATTTGTTTTGAAATAATGGAAGCGTAAATTTGGTTTTACTGTAGCACCAGAGTACTTGCTTTTTCTATATAATTATGTACACACATATATGCAAGACAAAATTTAAACAATTACAAATTCTGTGTGTGTACACGTATTAATTGTAAATATTATATAATTATTGTAAATTATTCTGTAAAAAATGTTTTTGTATAATTATGTAAGATACTCAGAAAAATAATATAGTGCCACAGAAGAATAGTATTTTCGATTTAATAAAATGCGATGAAAATATGATACAGAGAGTTGTGACGTTTGATGCATCATATCATCGTAATATTTCAACTCATTTCAGATCTCGTAATATATATTGGAGCTTATGTATAAGATGATCATGATACAAAGATTAAATTATTTGCCTATATTCACATGAATATCAGTTTCTGCTATAATAATTATTATGCTATCATTATACTATAATGGCAAAATCTCGGATAGAGCTAAACTTCTGTACCAAATATGAATATGTTACATATGCTTGGTGTACTTACACATGTGTACGTGTGAATTTCCTCATATTTATCTAACACGTACGCACACAATTTTTACAACTATAGTCTCTGAGTTACACTTTTCGATCATATCTCATAGTATATATATCTATACAAGGTTTTTCATTATTACCATAATAAAACGTCCATTTGATTGGTATCGATGTTGGTGTAACAAATGTCATACCAATTGTGTTATTAAATGTATCACCGAACAATTAATTGATGCGTTGTTTTGTATTAGATATAAGCAGTTATCATAATACCACTAAGATGGTTCACTGCTCATCTGTACGTCACTAGATATTGTTTGGGGATTATTTTCGGTATTCTGTATAGGCACCTGTGAATCAGAAATATTATCAGCAGTCCTTTTAGACATAAGTACGATAGGAGCACTTGCTACTGTTGTCTCTGCTCTATGATACTGCTTCACTGATGACGACAGTGCTGCTTTTGATTTCACTTTTGCTTTAGCCTTGGCTTGCTGCTCCATGCTATCGATTTCAGCCCAAATACTCCTCACTTCTTTGAAAAGCTAAAAAAGAAAAGTTTATCTTTGTCTAAGAGTATACTGTTATTTTTTATTTTTAAAACAATAACATATATTATTATAAGAATTTAAATTGTTATAATTTATGATATTGATAAAACGATAAATAAGGCTTTTAAGATTATTACTGAAGAAAGTCAAAATAAACTTACTTGATTCAACCATGTTTCATCCGCTAATAATTCGTTCAATATTATTGTAGTGTCCTTATGCGGATCGGCTACCTTTTTATCTGCTACTCTTCTCGCACATTCCAAGAACATTAGATATTTTTGATGAGCGACTTTATTATACAAGGCCACCTTCTTTTGACAAATACGGCACAACAAAAAGTCCTAGGAAAGAATAAAAATAAGTAAAGATTAATAGATTAAATATAATCTAATAAATTACATCGTATCACGTTCCATTTGCATATCATACTTTTTCGTGAGGTATTCTTGGATCGGGTGGCGAGCCTTCTAATGTAGTACCATTATATGGTTGTCCATAAAGCAAAACTCTTGCATAGATTTTTGCCTGCTGACAACCAGCACAAAATTTCCCTTTATATTCCGATGGCAGCAGATCTTTAAGCACGTTAACACATGGCCACGTTGATATTGCCGTCACGACACTTGTTTTCCACTTGGTTGTGAACAAAAGGCGACGTTTTCTTTCTTCTGTTATTTCATCGACAGTCTTAACATTTGATAGAAAATAATCATCTGAACAATAATAAGAAACATATATAATTATTATTTCATCATGATGCATATCAATGATAAGAAATATCAGTTTAATTTCATTTTTTACCTTGTTCCTGAAATATTTCAGTGAGAAAATTAGAATCCAGAGCTTGTGAAATTAATGTCTGTATGTATACTTCAAAATTATCTTGATATTTTTCGGTTTCTTTCATAAATTTATCGATGTTCTCACTATAATCAAATAGAAATAAATGTTATAAGAATTTACAAAATTTGTCGAAATTGTTAGAACATATTTTTATACAAATATTCACCTGTCATCAATGATCATCTCATCCCTCAAAAATTCCACAATTGTTTCTGTCTTGCCTTGTTGCCAGAATTTCACCGGCACTTGTTGATATATGTGACGATTTTGTGAAACCCATGCAGAATACTGTAAAAGAATGAAAATTATAAAATAATGATATTCTTTGCATTCTGAAACGTTTAATTAAATTTTACCGTAGGTATGTTTCTATATAAAGTTTTCCCACTGGATTTGAATGGCTGATATTTTTGGAGTAATGTTTTGCCATCTATCCTCCAAAGAGGAGGGTCTTCTTCTTCATCTAGGTCTGTTTTGATCACGACAAATTCGCCAGACTAGAAAGTAAAGGAAAATATTACTACTTTCTGTTGAATTCAATAATATGTTTCAATTACACAACGATATTATTATAAGCCTCTTGTGTAACAAATTTAATGCTTAGGTATTCTTTTATTTAGCAAATTTTAATTAAAATAATATTAAAGATTACCGCGTCTTCTGAGTTGCCTATCGAATGCTGCATGCAAAATATGATAAGATTATTAATTTGTTATTCATCAGACATGGCCAATACAATGTGCTAAAAGATCTTTGCAGAATATATTAGATACCTTAAATGGTGAGATATCGATATCTTCGTCACTTGCCGCCGCTACTAATTTTTCATCAATTCTGCAAGAAAGTTTGCTGGAACTATTTGAATTTTTTGAAGACGTCTCATGCTTTTTCCTCGTTGATCTCTTTGAGATAATAGCTTCCCCGGACGAATAACCATCCTCTTCTAGCATCTTCCTAATCTTTTTCGTGATGACGGGTCTCGCACGTTTCTTCCTTTTCTCTTCTTCATCTCCAACCAATTTTACGGCAGGTGTCCATGCTGGATCGGAGTCGGAATCTATCTGTTCCTCATCATTATCAAAATAATCTATACCTTGTTGTCGATCTAAAAATTGTTTCACTGACGTTTTCTCTTTTGCTTTTCTTCTTGATGTTTCGCGTCTGGGAGGAAGAAGTAAAGGATCCACTGTGCAAAACAATGTATGTTTTCAAAGGAGTAAAGTACTAACTTGGAAAAACAAGATTTATATAATAGATGTATTTATATTACCTTCTTCAAATTTCTTCGAAGATTTTTTCTCTGCTTCTGCTGCTGCAGCTGCTGCCGCTGCCGCAGCAGCTCTTCTCTTCCTGTCCGTCGGTCCACCAGGCTTAATAGGCCGGCCTTTCTTACCTTTTCCTTCCGGCTTAACAGTAACAATATCGATATTACTCGTATTATTAACATTCTGCACCTTTTTTTCCATTTTCTTAGGAGGAAATGGAAAATCGTCATCACTAGTAAATCCATCGTCGCTCGAATCAAAATTTGGTTTTTTCCTTTCTTTCGGTAACGGAAAATACCTAGGATCATTAGCGTAATCTATCGCCGGTGTTTCCTTAACCGACGTCTCCTTTACTAATCTCGGCTTTTCTTGAGGTTTAACACTTTCACCATTCGAAGCTTCCGCAGGTTTACTTGGCTCGACAGGTATATACGGTTTTGACCTATTCCATGTGGCTTTTCTACCACCGCGTATAGCAGGTGGTGGAGAAGGGTCCCTTTCACCTTGCAAAAACTTTAAATAACTCGTCATAAAGCCCGTATTAGGATCTCTGTTGGGCCGTTTAAAGTCTTTATTGATTTGACTCATATTCTGCATCAGTTGCTGATCTTGTTGAAGAAAGCCTAATTCTTCTTCAATATTAGGAACAATTACTTTAGGCTGATCATCTCTGACCTCTTGATTATAATTAGTGTTTTGGTTCGTGGTGTTCTCGCCGAATCCTATCGGCGTTATTTCGACCGAGGACTGAAATTCGTGCGAGTGATGTGGATGATGACCCGCGGGAATATGAAAAGCCGGAAAATATGGGATGGGCGGTGGTGCATGATGATGCGACACCATTAATGATTGGTGCTGATGAGCCGGAGTGCCTACGAAGTTACTCGAATGGTGCAACGACGACTGAGAACCAAAGGCGGCGGAGGCGGTCGGGAACATCTTGGTGGCCGGTGGCGGTATATTCCACCGTTCAAATTCGAAGTAACCGTTTTGCTGTTGTTGATTCGCCGCGTTATGGTGCGCAGGCGGAGGTATCCTACTGAGGTATTCCGTCATCGTCGTACCGCCCGTAATCTCGTTAGATAATGGCGTGCCATGTCCACCCTTTTCCAAATTTTTCCTCTTTTTGTTGACGCTGTCGGCTTTTCGTCGTTCTTCAACCTGCTTTTCTTGTTCTGCCGTACCAACCGAGGTAGCGGCAGTCGTATGTTGTTGCAAGCAGGGGGCTTGCTGCAACGTTTGTAAATTCTTTACGATGCTCATTGGGTCTCCCCTACAGCTGCTCAAATCTTGCAGCGCCACTTGATTAGCTTCGAAATACGACTGCTGCCTGTCCGCCGATACATTCATAAGCCTTTGTACTTGCTGTTGGACCGGTAAGCTCTGTGCATTTATGTCGCTAGTCGCCGTATTCACACCAGTATATACGGAAAACTTCCTATTGCCGTTTGCTGTTTGCCGGTTGTCATTTTCCCAACAGACCTGTTGCTTTTGCGTTTGCGAAAAATCTTGTTGTTGTCTGTCATACGTTTTACTCTCCGCGTTGTAAGCTGTCTTGTTATTTTCCGTAGTGCCCAATGCTCGTGTGATCACCGACGAGTAAGCTACCTGTCCCTGAGATGCCGGTCTGGGAACGGTGACATCCAAAGGTGACGGTGGAGCGACTTGTTGAGTGACACCGCCCTTATATGATGCACCATTGGTACACTGACTACCGTTGGTCTCGTGCTGTTGCAACGGTGATGGTGACGACATGGTTGCCAACGGACTGTTATACATGGGATACGCCGGGCTTGGTACATGACCCAAGGGACTAGCCTGCGAATGAGTCTGCAGAGGACTTGGTCGTCGCGGAACAACGACACTGCAGTCGGGTCCGTTTTGTGTCGAGGTATTGGACGAGTAAGCAGAATCCGTTGAAGTTGCGGACTTGGATCTGCCCGGATGATGATATTCTGTATCGCTCGTTGATCCTGTCAAATAATGTCTATATGATGCAGTCTGCTGTTGCTGCTGCTGCTGCTGTTGCTGATTCAAAACATGAAACGTTTGTTGCTGCTGCTGCTGTTGCTGCTGAGGATGCTGTAAGTTGGACGATGTCCTCTGGTTGGTCGTAAGCTTACCATTGGTGTTGTTACAGTTAGTGGTACTATTTGCAGTATAACTCAAGTTGCGACTTTCCATGATGGAGAAACTAATCGGGGATGATTGACTGTTATCATGTCCCTGTTGCTCGTTTCGTCTGTGCTCAATTCCGTGGCTCCCTAGGTCTGGATAAATCTTTGTCTGTCCTTTGGTGGTCTGAATATTCTGTTGAGTCGTGGTGGCAGATGCCGTTTTGTTAGGTGACGCAAAATTGCCGTTGCGCGTCCCCTGCTTATCCTGAATTACCTGCGCGGAGCCTGATCGCACCGGAGCACTTAGAAAAATCGTTGTCGATGTGGTCGATCTCGAGGACGGTTGCGGTATTCTGTATTCTTTGCCAGAAGAGTTGCTTGGTGTCGATACGATACACGATTGCTGATGTTGCAGTGACGATTGCACTTTTTCATTTTCAGTGACGGACTGACCTCCATTACCAGTGCCTGGATAACTGTCGGACAGGGTGTCAGAATTAAAGGTTGGAACTTGATGAAAGAATGTTTGACTACTGCTGACTTGCGACGTGGAAATAGCGGACTTTACGCTAACGGTAGGTGATTGAGGTCTCACGCTGATGGACTTTTTTGTGTCAGTCGGACAACCAGACGCCTTGAAATCTGCGTTGCACACAGACGGAGTAGTTATTTGAGATGCGTTAATGTTGTTTATGGTCTGTGTTGTACTAAAATGGGCATTAAACGTATTCTCGTAGACTGTAGCTGTACCACTAGATTTTGTAGAAGGCGGACCCGGAGACGACGGAACGACGCTCTCGTGTGGTAAAATACCAAATGGGCTAGGAAGCTGCGTATTGTTCTGAGATGTCCAGGCTAATGTCGAGGTCGTAGGTGACGTCGATGCTCCCTGCTGCTCGAAAAATGTAGCTTGATGAGCTGAGCTATAATTCTCCCTTAACGTGGAGATATCCGATTCAGTCGTGTTTTGTTTTGTCGCTGATACCGCTTGTGTTTGAGCAAGTACTTGCCTATGTTGAGTAACATAATGCGCCTGCTTAGTATTAGGATGAAACAGAGGTGAAAAGACTTCATAACCCACAGAGGGTGGAGATAAAAACCCTCCTGGGTTAAAAGGGGACGGTTGACCCGCCAGAGTTGCTGTCGTATGAGCCGCTTGTAAAAGTAATTGCGACGTAGTTGTTGATGGCACAGCCTGCGTGGCAGCCGTTGCTAAATGATGAGGTACAAAGTCACTGGTTGTAGTAGACGTCGATTGAAACGTGCCAGTGGAGCTGCCCGCAGTTAGACGATTATACGACGTGTACCATGGACCAACGGGATCCATTACCCAAGCTTGGCACTACAGTGCCTCGCTTGGTATATATTTAGCAGATTCTTCTGTTCGACAATGTCCAGGGTACACTCCAAAATATTCTCTCTCATAACATAACTTTTATCACAACTTCTATAAGGTTATTTCCACTCTTTTGTAACTTATATACTGAAAAACACATTTCAAGAGTAAATGTAGTCATAAGAAGTTCATCCAAGCATCACAGGATTACCAGCATATCGAAGGCTCCCTCTATTCTCTCTGAAAAAGAAAGAAGAATAAAGCTATGTATACTTGACTCTGTTTCACAGTAGACAATAAACAAATAGCGTTTATTAAAAACAAAGAAACAAAAATTATATAGTACTGTTAAATCAAGCTGCATTCTTTGTACCCCAATAAGTCAAATTTCATTCGACTTATACACAATACATTGTCACTCCGAAAAATGTTTAGTTACAAGGACAGTAGTGAACAATAAGATTATCAAAAGATGAAGCAACACACGTCGAGGAAAGAAACGCACTGCGATCGCTATGACAGTCCCTTCCACTCATTAATTCTGTCAATTAGCACAAAGCGATCATATGGTATTCCCGTAATCGTGATATCAAGGTGACACACAGGCCCCCGCGCTGATAAAAGAATCGATCGCGCAAACGGTGATAAAGGGTGAAAAAAACTCGTGGATCGACTTACGTTTTACACAAGATCCAGGACGAGGCACAATGGAAAAGTGCGCGTTGCAGCCGACCGATCGTAAGTCTCTGGAGTACCGTGGGGTCGAGCCGTCGAGCAAGCGAGCGAGCTCGAATGGGTGACGACGGACGATCGCGAGCGTTCGCAGGATCCGAGATTATTCGCCGATGAAGCGTCCTTCCGTGCGTCGTGACACGCGTGACGCTCAGCTACGATCGGCAGCGATGACGATCGGCGCGGGCACTGCACGCCCGACGACGGCGACGACGACGGCGGGACGGCGGGAAACAGCCGCCGCATGCTCGGCGGCACGTTGACGGTGACGACGACGACGGCGGCGGCGACGGCGACGGCGACGATGTCCTCTCGGTGGGCGCGCGACCATACGGCGGGCCGAATGTCGCGAGACGGTTCGACACTCGCCGGGTCACCACCGGACACGACGACGTCTCGGTGAAAAACACCGGTGTAAATATGGCTACACGAACGAGAGTCTCCGCACGACAAACGCGCGACACGCGATCGCGATTGCGATACTCGTACTCGGGCGGCACGGGCACGGGCGGCACCAGCGGCGCCAGCGGCACCAGCGGCGACGGCGGCGACAGCACCACTGGACGGCGAGTCGCGCTCACATGATCCGAGCGTATGTAGCGATCGCAGCGAGAAGCGCGCATTACGAGCACCGCTTGGCGCGCGTTGCACTTGCAACCACGGCGGCAATTGGACGCTCGCGCGAGATCATTTGCTGTCTAGCGACGAGGACCGATGATGCATCGACATTCGTGCTCACTGTGCACTGTGCGCAATGTTGTCCCATACCGCTGATCGCTGACCATTACTGACCGCCATTTTGCTCCCGATTGCTCCCGATCAACAATAGATCGTGCCATCTTCCGTCTGCTTCGGGGAAATCTCGCGGACCACTGTAATAATGCCAGGCGGGATTTTCAAATAAATTGATTAACCCCTTCAGATTTGTTAAGACCTATAATATATTTATTCGCCAGCCAGAGTAATAACTCGAGAATCGAATGCTTCATAAGCCATCTTTTTGTGAAAACTTTAGGCGTTGTGGATGTTGTTCCATAGTGCTGCGAGCTACTTGCTTTTGTCGAGCTCGGTTTCAACTCGAACAAACGAAACTTGAATCGAAAGAAAGTACGTCGGCAACCTGTTGAATATTAAAATAAGCTCGTTCTCGCTTATTTTGTTCCGCGTGCTAAGTTTAAAAATTCAAAATAAAACGAAGAGTCTGTTTTCTATTGCTGAACTAGTGTAGCCAGAAAACAGACCCAAAATGTTGCAATGTACAACATAAAAATGAGAAGGGAAGGATAAAAGAGAAGATCGAGGTACAATATCGATAATGCAAATTCGTCATCACAATAATAACATTTATTATAATTATAATGTAAGAATATATTTATAATTATTACCCCCTAAGTAATAATTATAATAGCGTAATGCGTGAGTATGGTCACTCGTTATCAATTGAGATAGATACCATTTTTATATTTTTACAACTGCCAAATTTTATTGCTACGGTAAAGACCGAGTAGGCATTTTACGAAAACTCACGCGGACCACCTTACCCGGTAGCACGAGAGAAAAATAGGATTCAACAATTAAGACACTTAGTTGAGTATATCGCAGATATCATAAAGTATACCAATGCCACTGTCCTCAGTAAGACAATAGGAAAAATCGATAATACCGTCGAGATATAATACACCTGTATATCTCGGGATTCAAATTTAAACATATTGACTTGATCGCAACCACGACAAAAGGATTGTTTCAACTTTCGCTCATTACGAAAATAAGGAGATCAAAGAATGCATAACGGTAACAAATTGTTATATGAATCAACAAAACATTGGACTTATGTCCGTGCGGTTTTTTACGTGTAAATGAAAGATGCCCTTACGATTCATCAATTCTGGACAGTGATGTTAGACATGTGCACATGTGTACGTGCTTTCTCTTGTGTGCGTGTCCCCCCATCAGCCGATTCTCGAATGGCTCAGGGCTTAAATCTACCATCACTGATTCTGGACGCTTCTCGTGGATCGCTGCATTCAATTTGTCCAATTGGGCACAGAATACATCCGAATTTACCGTCCTGTTCTTCGGAAGCAGCTCATAGAGAACAACACCCTTCCAATCCCACCAAATTGATACCTTCGGAACAAAATCTCGCAAACCACTTCTAGCATATGCATTCTTTCCTCGTCATACACCGCACATATCTCTTTACATGTTTGCGCCGCGTTATTGCCTTTTTTAAAATAAACATATGTCGAAAATATTTGTTTTGATTGTTCATCTTTCAAATGATGCCAATAATACAAAAAACAACTAATCGTCACTCTTTTTTAACGCACGTTGAAATATCGTCTGTCAAATAAATTATACGCTTCCAAGATTTGAACCAAAGTTAATCGCGCTCAGAGCGCCTAAATCTATCGGCAAAAACCGCACGGACTTATTAGCCAATAATACAGTCGATGCAGATTATAATCACGAAGGCATTCAAGGCAAGTATATTTAACAAACTTGATTATAGTGGCGGTATCACAGTTATTTTGATATCGTACAATATTTGCAGTCGTCCGTCTCACACTCACAACTCGTAACTTGAACTAAAACAGATGCATATTATGGACGATAGATGACTATACGTGTAACTAAATCACTTTTTCTCGCATAAATTTACAAATCCATTACGTTTTCCAGAGCGTAAGAAGACATTTTCAAAATTCTCCGTCCGTGCGTTTTTAAAATGTATATACATATATATATATATATATATATATATATATATATATATATATATATTCAAACATATCGTATAGTCTACTAGAAATAAATAAATAAGCTGTAAATTACATTCTTTTTATGAAAATAATTGTGAGTCAACACATCATCGACTGCGATTGGATTTGGACGAGTTTGAAGAGAAATTCGAAAAAACAAATAATAATTCTAAACGTGTTTAAAAACAATAATAAATAAACAGTATGTGGTAGCACCAGGACGCGTGGACCCGGCATAGCTTTGGTTTTTTTTCCTTTTCTTGTAAGATACATCGACATTAATATCTAATTACGGTAACATTAAGAAATGCAATATGTGACCAATATTGCTGTTTTATTTACGTTACTGTTTTATGGGATTTTAACGAAGGGCTACCTCATTTGCATTTTTCGCTGTTGCCATACCGCAAACTTCCTATACGCGGTGGTTAACAATTGATTGAGATGACTCGTCAAGTGCTGACTAACCGCAGAGAATTCTCTTTGCACACGATCCTGAGAGAAATGAAATTGTACATCATAGAATAATGAATTTCGTAAAAGTAAATATATACTGGCTTAACTGTAGAAATAAACATCTACTCACCTCAAAGGGTTTTAATTTAGCAGAATGAAATCTGTGTAAAGCTTCGTGCATTCTGATAGCTTTTTCTTCAAGCTGTGGTGTTGTCGGAGGAAAACTTCGCCAAAAATGCCTCAATAGCTCACATGCGCACACATATACGTTACGTAATTCCTTCTCTAAATCCTTCGGTATTAACTCTACAATGTGTATTAAATTAAATACTTATCTATATTTATATGTAATTAAATTGTTACTTCAGTTCCACATCGATTATTAAAGGATGCAGAAAAAAGTGACTAATAATAATTTATTGAATATTAGTTACTAGATAGCATTTTTAATATCGAGGATATACTTCAAAGAATATCTTACGTCCAAGACTTTCTTCTCGGAAACCTTTCATTAAGGATCCGCCGGGGGTTAATTCACCTAAAGCTGACACTGCTGCAGCCGGACTAACTAAAGAAGTCGCCGTTTGCCGCGGTAACATACTACCGGCTATCCATCCAGAAGCTTCTTTCTTCAAGTGATTTAATGTAACGAACAATTCTTCCGAAGTCGGTTCTGTATTTCCGTATCCTGGTACAGGTCCATGCAAATATCTATCTATATGCGTCAAATTTAATGGTGCTCCATTATTTGTATTTACGTCACAGCTCTGGTCAAGATCATCATAAGTTATCTTTTCTTGTATTCTATGCTGTAAAAAGTATTTAAAAGCATTAAACGAATCATCCTTAATTTTTATCAAATATAAAATTACAAATATATAAAATAGAATTAAAAATTGTACTTTTTTAGTCTTTGGTCCATCGTCCGGTTCGTTATTTGCTACTTTACTTGCAGATGGTGCAGATCCATTTAATTGTGGTTGATTGTTTTGCATCGACTGTTTGGCAGTGCTAGCTTTCATAACCATTATGCTATGTTGATTAAATCTCTTGATCATATTTTGATGTACAATATTTCCCGATGTTTTATCTGATTTACTACATCCGCTTCCATAATTTTCATCCAGTGTTTGATCCTCAAAGGAAGTGATATCTACCAAAGGATCATTTATCCCGGTTTGAAGATCTTTCTTAAGTTCTTGATCGTCTATTTTGGCACATTCGGTAAAAAGATCCTTGGTCCCAGCATTGATACGGTCTCTGTGAAAATAATGTGACTGAAAGAATTTCGTCCAGAAATCAGACTCTGACATTTTATGAGGCACATTTTCTTGATGTTTCCTTTTAACAGCTGGGTAAGTCTTAAATATACATTCTATCACATCGACAGTTAAATTGTATTTTAATCCATTGCAGCCATCAGTTTGTGGTTTAATATCCGCCTAAAAAATTCAATCAATCCATTATCGATTACTTATATATAATACATTAAGGAAAAATCTAACATCTGCCCAAGATGCCTACCAAAAAAGCGCTATTAACACCTATCTCTTGACGTTGAATCTTTTTAGCTTGTGTATACTCTGCAGCATGTTGTGACCAAAATTCTTCAGATGAAATAACTTGCGTGATTACAAGATCACGATATAATTGAAGTAACATTGGGTGTTCTTGAAGAGTTCTAAAATCAAAAATATGTGTTTGTGAATATAAATTGTTCTTAATTATTCGTTATATATCCCTCAAATATTAGCTGAAATTAAAACGTTTCAACCATATTACCTATTTTTTTCTTCTAGCTCTTTATTAACTTTCCGTTTAAATTTTGGTAGTAGCTGTTGCAATAATTCCTTCACATCGTCACGGTCTTTAATTTGCGCTTCCTGTCCATTTTTATTTACAAAATGAAATGTAGACGACGTACCATCGTGTAATACCACTTGCAGCTGTATTTTTGATTTTCCCTCTGGTGATATTTTTTGCACTGCAAAGAAGTCAATCGTCGTTATCGATTAATATGTAATTCATATATCTACATATATCGTCTCACAAAGATTTACCACGATGTACACAGTATAGAGATATATAATATATATTTGTGTATATATATGTGTGTACATAAGATAATACATTTATTGAATCAATTACATCAATTTATTATATTTACGTAAGATCTCGAGATCTTACATTTAATATCGGCATATTTGTGGCTCACAGATACGGTATCCCTGTTATCAAGCATCCATGCTATTCGTTCGTTCATCACATATAAAGTACCATCTCCTTTTTTGTAACGCACTTGACTCACTTGCATCAGGACATCTTCCGAGGATGTAGTCATGGTGGATGCAAAGTATGATATAATTCTCTTAAAAATGGTAAATACAATCCTACAAAAAATTATATCTTGTTAAAAATAATATGTAGAGATATATAACTTTAAAGAAAGTTACATTTGTTAGTCGTAAAATATATTAACAGTCTATTTTATTTAGAAAAAATTATCACTGCCCACAAATGTAGTTGGAAGAAAAAAATATTTTGCACAAACTCAACGATGATAGTTATAGAAGTTGGAGTAAACGGATGAAGATATCGCCAATTCGCGCGGGTGATGAAGAAATTCTTACGAAAGTTACAGAATAGAAAATGCGAGATGTAGCCTCCGTTATAATATTCGAGACATTTCGATGTCCTTGAATATCGCGCGACGATTATAACCGCGACGCCTGTGCAGTGTGAATAATTTTTCTTGGCAAAGGATGCCCAAAGGACGCGATGATCACGATGAGAAAAATCGTTCGCGATGTTGAGGAAACGACTATTCGCGTCGCGTCGCATCGCATCGAGTCGCGATGGAAAAAGGTGCCGTGGTAAGAACACACGAGAGTGAGAGAGAGTGTGTGACAGCGAGCGTGAGATAAATAATCCTACGTTTCTCATCGGCCGAGTATCTCTACCGGCACGAAAATCGGCGCTTTTCGCATATTTCAATGAAAGGAACACGCGTTCTTCGTTCACCGCGAGCGAAATTGGTCGTAGAAACGCACGTTTACCAGTGGCGGGTTGCCGAAAGCCGCGGAGCAACGTGAAGATCCGCCGAGCGGTACGGCCATGTGCAGAAACACACCGCGGTGGACGCATCGCGAGCGCGGCTACGGACGGACCGTCGCGTCGGTCGGTACGGACAACACCATCGACCTGCGGCGACTGACGGCACTAGGTTGCTCAAGTGACAGCTCGAGTCGCCGTCGCTTCCTGTGCCGGCCACTTACCCGCCGTCTAATATTCCATCTCTGCCGCTCGTTAAACCGCGCGCGCGCGCGAAATGGGTGATTTCGCATATTTACGAGCGTAAACGGCGACGTGTCCGCTCGCCAAAATTTATCTGAGATTTTCCGAATATAACGATATCGAGAGGAACCCCTCGTTGGCGCCGCGCGTGCATGCACAGGTGCGCGTGCGCGTGCTCGAGGGCGCTGATACCCGCGAAATTACAATTTTATTCCCGCACGAAACGTGAGAGGAACGTACGTTCGAATATATTTTTATATTTCAGAGAAATGAGCACGACGCTTTTTCTTTCGCATTTGCATTCGAATTTCGTCTCTTTTCTAATATATTTTACGTACCAAAGCGGATCGAAATAAATCATCCGTAGAAGATACGAATATAAATTCGCTACAAAAAATCTACCTTTTGATCAAGAAACGCGGTAGCATCTCACACCAAGTATATAATTTTTTAACAGGATATTTTTTAATTGTACTTTTATATGCGTTTATATAGTGTGTATAGCGAGTAGTGTGACCTTGTTCTGATCTTGGCGACGCCACCCAAGGTCACACTGATAAGATCAGTATATAGATCTTTTTAAACCCTAATACAACTTTTGTATATAACATTTTTTTTTCCAGAAAACTCCATCCTTTCGAGATATACTGCTGTCCCGGTACTTTTTATACACACCTAGCTATGTAACCATATTAAAAAAATCATATAATTCCATTTAAACAATAAATGGAATGATGACTCGTGTGATCTTGGAAAATATAGATTTTTTCGAAAATTTATTTTTATCTCCTTTCAGATCATACAACTTTTGTCTGAAATATTTTTTCCTGTCGAGCTTAGTGCAGTTTTCGAGATATTCGGCTAAACTATTTTAAACAGGGATACTCTTATGTTTGTTAACGCGTTACCATAGTAAAAGATACAATAAGACCGCGAAGACACCTCGTATCGACTTCATATAGCAGACTTGAGGTGTTAACGTAAATCTACGGATAGGGAAGAGAGGAGTTTAGGGCGTAGGTGGCTCTCGAAAGGATTAAAATCGGGTGGATTATGCAGCTATTTTCCATTGACACAGATTTCGAATATGTAATACGGAAACCAAAACGACAAAGGATATGCTTCGGTTCGGGACAACCACGCGATACTTCTCGGAGTGGTATGAGTCCCTTCATGAGATACTACACTGTGGAAGATTACCCTAATATAGGACCTGGCTCTTACGACATCTTAAAATCTTTTAATGCCGTCAAGACCAAGGTACAAACTTTTACATCAATTTGCCATTTTAATATTAAGGGCACAAAATCATATATATAATATGCACTTGATCTCTGTCTGTAGCCATGCTCTCATAGTATCAGCAAAAGGGGTTACAGCGGCCTCGCTCGATTCGCCAAACCCGTCGCTCACGTGGAAGATTATACATCGCCATCCGATTACGTTTCTGGCATTTCTAAACATGTTAAAACGCAGAAATATCCGTTCGCATCTGCCAGCAAGAGGACCTTCGATATCAATAAAAATCCAGGGTACTTGAAAAATTTTGTCTTCATACATAGCAAAACATATTCTGCGAAGTAAAGTACTGCGTCACTTTAGGCCTGGAACGTATGCCAGCAAGGAGATAAAAGGTATTACGTTTCAACATAGTTTTGGTGGTAGAGTTAAAATGCAACTTGGTGTTGATTTCAAGTGTTGCAATCGCAACACGGATATCTGCAAGATATGTGGCAAGTTACCAACGGGAGATTACTGGCATCTGAATAATAAAATCTTCTTGTGTAAAATCTGCATGACAAGAGAAGTTCAGGAACAAACAAAATTTAAGAAGAAACTTGAATTGTTTCGTGTAAGTTTTTAGCATTATTACATTTTAATCTCTCTCCCTCTCCTTCTTTCTCACTGTCTCACTGCTACAATTTTTACAGGCTGTTAACGGAAGTATAACAAAATACGTTGGCTGATTGTCAGCAGGAACTGAGTAGAATTTGTCATTTTATAATCATACAAGTGATACATTCTATTTAAATGGATTATTAAAATGATAAAGTGACAGATTTCGCTCTGTTTTTGCAATCAACTGTATTCATATTTTGTTATAGCTCTGTAATATAATTGTAGATAAAATTTGTAGCAGACACTTTGTAAAATATTCTTTGAGAATATGCTGGGTATGTGTGTGTTATATACATTTGTGCATTTATACATACATAGATAACTAAATTGATAAAAATGATTAATTATGTAATTGTAGAAAATAAGAACATGTTCAAGTATTCACATTCATGAAGGCACTGATGCAAAGATATGGTTGATCAATCCTGCTGCGATCAAACAATGGACAAGAAAAGAAACATATCTCTCAGTTTACTTAAAAGATTAAGACAGATCAAATTATACGATAGTTTTTTAATTTCAAATATACAATTTTTTGTTCAATACTAGTCTTCCGCCGTTCTCTTCTACTTTGCATGAAAAAAAATTCTTATGCGTGGATTGGATTTATTTTATTCTTAATGTTTATACATTGCGTTTTTGTAAATCTATGTATTTAGGCACTATATATACACAAAGATTATATAAAAATATGCAGTACAATATATATATATATATATATATATATATATATATATATATATATATATATATATATATTATGTATGTGTATAGTAAATATTTCAAATAACATATAGCAGTTTAAATATCCGGGATAGTAAAATTCTTGACACATCAATATTTATCTTACATTATTATTACGTATACAACGGTCATCAGTCAGTAGAAGTTCTGAGTTACTTCGGAATAAGATTATATTTTCTTCTAAAAAAGTATGTATGATAAATAAAATTTAAATTAAGTTAAAGTACCAGTTAATGTAGGTACACTTTAGTTTCAAATGGTTGAAATAAGATGTTCAGATTAAACGTGAGATTTTCAAGCAAAAAATATTACCAACGTATTACATTTTTCAATTAAAAAAAAAAAAAAAAAAAAAAAAACTGATTAAAATATAAATATTTCATAATAACGTTGACATTAATATCTATTCATTTCAGAATTTAGCTTGGTATAACTGTAAAGAACGTACAATTATGTCATATTATTAAAAAATGCACTTATAAATATATATAATTTGCCCATATTCTAATTTATTACAAATTTCGTAAATATTTAAGAGTATTTAGTTGTCTGCTGATACATCTTGGGTATCACTTTGCCACTTTGCCACTAAGGATGTCTTGACTTCCTCTACGGGATTTCCACCCTCAGGTGCTTGTCTCGACACTCCAGGTACAGATAATTCAGATAAGATGGAACAACAGTCTTTTATTTCGACCTCGGCTTGTACAGACGAGCCATCGAGTGATGGAATAGCGGTCGATTCCATACTATTAGCTGATCTTAAATCCTTTTCGCTAGATTTATAAATGACGGTCATGTCAATACTATTATCTGATATACTTGAAGATGTTAAATCGAAAACTTCCTTTTTTTTATCGAATTCTAAAGAAATTGCCCGATCTTTCAGTTGTGTATTATTTTGAAATAGAGCATTATTTTCTTTCGAATGATTGAGATTACTGTTGCACATTGCTATGTCGAAATTTCTCGCGTATCGATTATCTAGTTGTTCCACAGCGTCTCCTTCCGGCGATACAGCAGCTGCAACTTGCAAATCTGGCATCAAATGTTGATATAAAAGCGGATTGAATATGTTATCCAAATCCGTATGGCGTACGTTAGAAGTTATTAAATAAGTCGTTAATTCATCACAGTTTGTACTGTCGTTATTTTCTTCCGCGACTAGCTCCTCACGTATTACCGTCGATATTCTGTTACGAGGCGATTCGACGGAAATGCTTTCCCCAACGGTTGTTTTAGAAGTAATAAAATTTGTCGTATGAGAGTGAGCGTGTTGTTCATCATCAGTTTGTGTGAGCACCGTGTAGGTATTAATGTCACGACCGTTTTTTTCTTTGTCTTGCGAGTTATTTCTATGTTCTCGTAAACTCGCAAATAACTCTAGAATGTTTTTTCTTATCGGTATGGCTGCTTCTGAAGATGATCTAGGTGGCAAGTCCAAAGAAAGCTTGTCAAGCAAATGATTTATATGTGTTTTGGTACCTCGCACGGGATATTCTGTACTGCTGTCCGATAAATAATTGTGCATTGAGCTATATCGATTTTGATACTGATTGTGATAATAGCCAGGATGTTGATTGAAACGTATATTGGAACTTGAACAATATCCGGTATCAGTTGCTTCGGAACTTATAGCTCTATTTTTATTAGACGCTGGTTCAAAATGTAGATTACTATCGTTGCTTATAATGGAAGAAGTTTGCCTTTCGTCATTTATGACATTTTGATCGTTCTGTATTTCACATTGTTTTGGCATTTGTGACGTTTCATTATTAGAGTATTCAGAGACTGTGGACTGTGGATACCGTGCCATCTCAACGTTTCTGTCGTTAGTATTTTCATTGTCACTGTTTGGCTCGATTATATCAAAATCATTATCAAATTCATCTTCAAAAGCTGTGTTTGTGACATCACGCAGTCGTGACTGCAAACGTTTTGTGATTTCGTCTAATTCGGTTAATTTTTGCCTGTAACAGATATCGATCAGAATTAAATCTGTATGAAAAAAACAGCAAAATAATGATAAATAAAATAAATTATAGTAATTCTGGCATCACACACTTACTTCAAAGACGATGATAAGAAAGACATAGAAATGTCTTCTAGATTATGTCCAATATCTACATTTAACTTAGAATCATTTTGTACATATTTGTCATTATTTTGGCTTGAATATGATATTTGATGTGCACCATTTAATTCTGTATTAGTGCAAGGCGCATTATACAGATGTGGGCAGTTTGTCTGCGATAAATTACTAGTGTTGGTTGGTGCAAATTTTCCTAATGATGATAAATTATCCAGAGGTGTTATACTTATCTAAAATAAAAATAATTTTATATACATTTATATGTATGTGAGGGGGGGGGGGGGAATATGAGACTTTTCTTTTAAAGATAGAAGTTATCACGAGATTTTACTTTAATTTGTCCATTGCATTTTCCAGTAAAATCCATGATATGAAACCATCCAGATACCGTGGGAAATCCAGTCATCAGAACCGAGAGATCAATCGCGGAAAAACCGATCACAATATCTTTTCTTAAATTTATGTCTTTAGATACATCTGGGTCAATCAAATGCCACACTTTGAGAATTAATCTTTTTTGATTCTGAAAAAAGAAAAAACAGAAGTAGAACATAGATTAAGGCTACATCATAAGTTATATCATGGGTTCAATTATGACTAGACACATTTAAAACATGAACGTTACATACGTTTAAAAGTAAGTCTGTTGATAGCTTTGCATCGCATCTCCAATTCCATTTCGGATTACAACTATGTGGAAATATGTTTGTAGCTATATATGAATTTAATTGATCAGTAGAATCGAGTTTATGAGTTAAATCTTGAAAAGTTACGTATGTACTTGGTTCTATTGATTCGTTTGGTCCTTCAATCTTTGGCAAATGCAGTGCACATTCAATTTCAACAACAGATCGGAAAAAAGAACTATTGCAATTCATATTTGATTCCACTTTTTGTGCATTCCTTTCCATTAAAGATGAGTTTGAAAGATCATTAGAAGTGTTATTTTGCTGTTGATCCAAGTCTTCGTCATATTCAGCACCGACACCGACACTTCTGTACATTTCCGTAGGTAATCGAAAATCATTTTTCGGATTACAACTATCGTTATCATCAGTGAGACTATTACTATTCAGTGTATTCAAGCATAATTCTCTATGTATTTCTCTTTCATCTACTTGATTAATTTCTGTTTGAGCCGATTGGTTTGTACTGATTTTATTAATATGTAATACATTTGTCAAATGATCAACCAAAGTACGTAAAGCCAAGTGTTCCGAAGATTCAGCTTCCTGTGATTCAGCTATCGGTTTCTCCGGTATCGCATTTTCTAAGCTTGAAATATCTGTTTGACTTTCTTGAGTCTTGTAATCAACAGATGTCGAATCTTGATCGGGCATATCATAAATGTGATGAGCGAAATTATTACCACGAGTGGATTGTTTGGAACCAAGGTTTGACACTTGAGGAAAATTATACTGTATACTCTCTTGGCCGCCTATTGCATTGTTAGTATTGTCAGGAACACAGCAGTGATAGTTATAATCCGTTCGCGATATATTGTTGGTATTTCTTAGACCTCTTGATACTTCCAGTAGTGCGATTTGTTCCGCAGTACCAAGTGCGACTAATGCAAGCAGCTTTCCGCAAAATTTCCCGCTTACTGGATCGTTAATATTAACCCAACCATCTACACTTATTACAGGATACTGCGTGAAAACACAATTATATAATCAATTGAAAATTTAATTAAAATACAATTAATTATAATTACCTTTGATAATAATAAGTGAGGTAAAATAAGTGGATCTCTATACGCGATGTATAACTGATGCACAGGCAGTTTTGCTATTCCCAACAAATTATCTGTTCCACTATTTTGCCGATTATATACCTCTATGATTATATAATTGTTTCTGATTCTCTCCAATAACTCTGTACTGTGAATTAAAGGTACTAGCTGAAACACATATTTTTAAGGTAAAGTTTACTTTTGTACAATTAAAATTACTTTGTTAAAAGGACAAAAAATGTTTACTTGGAAAAAATGATAGAGTGGATTTTTCGTATTGCAAATTTGACTTGTTGCTTTGTCCTCTCGCCAAAACGCTCTACATATTAGATAGGTATTAGATTCCGACAAATCTTTACCCTCAGCCACATATATCAAGCCGTGAAGTAAAACCTAAAATCAAATGTAAATAACATAATATACATTTATTTAGAATACAACTATATGTCTCGAATATAGTCGAGTGCTGCAATATGATTCAACTATTCATGTTAGGATATTACTGAATTTTGAACAACAAATAGTAATAGGAAACTACAATTATCTCACTCTGTATTGCTTCAAATTGCTTTACTTTTATAAGCTCTTGCTCAATATTCAATAGCATTTAATGTAAAGATGTAAACTAGATAAGCAATATTACAGCATTCGGCAGAAGCTCTAATCTATGTCATTTAAAACCCACCTTATCTTTAGTACCACTTTCTGGGTTACTTGTATCAATCTTTTTATTATCTAAACTTTGTTCTTGGTGCTCTGTTATATCTTTAGCAATAACTACGTCCTTATTGCTATTGCTAGTTAAACACTCAATTCGCTTGGCAGACACAGATGAAACTTTGCAATTAGATTTAGAGGAATGAGTCCCCGTTGCACTTTTATATTTATTATTATTTGAGCTCGTCAAAGATTTCTTCTCCAAAATAGGAAGATTTTCTTTTTTAGATATTACGGCATCTGATGAAATAATTAGATTATTGAATATTTGACAAAATACTAAGTCTATCTAATAAAGCTAAATCTCAATAATATACTCACCAACAAATTCTTTTCCAAAATGAATAAAATCGCAACCTAATTCTGTTATAACTTTTAATTCACCTATTTTGATGCCCTTATTGGCAATAGCTATACAATGGATGCTACTTAAGTTTGTAGTATTTATAATGTCACTGATATTCATGAAACCAAATCCTAATTCAGTTGGAAGCTTTTGGTTACGATGTTTCACAAAAACTTTAAATTTCAAAGGAAGATTTTTTTTTATATTATGTCTTGATATACTATAAATACCTTCCGAGTTAAAGTTAACAACTGTAAAAATTAAATTTTTGATCAAGTAGTTATTATCACATTTAACTAAAAATAATATTTGTATTTCAGTAATTTTCCAACAAATACAACTTTTTACCTTGACCCACTTGTTTTTTAGCACACGTTCTTATAAACTTAGTTTCTTTACTAGATTTGCTATTTATTTGCCTTATAGATCCAAATGTTGTATCATATTGAATAAAATATGTCAGTGACAATGGTACATCATCTGTAATTGAGAAAAAAATATGATTTATTAATATGTACTTAGAAAAATCTCAACATATTTTTATAAAATCTCATAAAATATAAAATAACAAAAAGTTACGTACATTGCAAGCATGTAGATTTTGCACGTCTATATCCCGCAGGTGTCAATATGAAGGACTCGATAAAAATTCTAATACTGTTTACATAATCTAGAAGATATGTCTCTGAAGAAATACAATTCATTATAATAACACATAAATAATTTGTTACAATAACATATCAAGAAACATTTTAACATTATCTATTACTTTACAAACCTTCCAACCCAATATAAGTTGCATTTCTATCCAATGTATGTTTCTTAGGGTTGTCTAATTTTACAGAGGAATTTTTATTCCATCCGGTAATCATATTATCGTCTTTACCAGTTGTAATTATTTTAGATGTCAGATCTATCAAACTTAAATTTGGAGGTATTGACCTCAACGTATTTAAAACTTTCTTTTCCTCTGAAGGAGTCATTTCCATCCCCAAAATATACTTATAAAGTTTTGTTTTGTTTTCTACTGAAGCATTAGAAGGCGCTCCATTACTCAATGAATCATCACTCAGAGTTAAAGAATCTTCTTCATAAGTCTCCTTTAATATCGCTTCTCTAAGATGCTGCGCTCTAGCAACGATTTGCGTAACCAATTTGTCTGTTACCATTTCATTCATTTTTTTCCTAGATTCTTGAAACTCTAATCGCTTAGTCTTAAGAATAGATCTATATGTATTGTATGCATCAATCTGTTCAGATTTCATAGATTTTTTCTCTTCAGTGTTCACCACATTGTTGTAAGATTTTACTGGCATCTTCTCATTACATTGTAAATTGTCAATAGCAAATAATAAAATATCTCTATCTTCCTTCTTATCGTATTTGTGTGTTTTTGATTGTGTGTTCGAATGCTTTGTTAAATATGTCAATTGCAAAGAAACATGTAGTTTTCCTATTTTATGACCATTGTTATTTAATATCGGAATAAATTGAGAATAATATTTACATGAAAATATCTTAAACAATTCTCCTATATGTCCTCTACCAATAATATCATGGGTATTTTCTGCAATAATTACTAGTTCTATCCTGTCACAGTTTTTAATATAATCTTCAAACAGTGTTGCGGTAGTTTTTATATCATACACTTTGATTATATCATCAATTGTTCTTTCTGTTTCTGTGGTACTATCTCTTGGCCTGAGAAAAAAACATGAAGATTTTACATAAAGCAGAAATATTAAAATATTTTCAAATATATTATCAACAAAATTCATTTAGATATCATTTTATTTTTGCCATTATTGAAATTCATATTTATCGTTAAACAAGTTGCTCAAATTAAGAATATTATAAAATCACCTGAACTGCGCGTTATCATGTTCACCCCACCAGGAAGCCACTACCATAACATCTCCGGGACTTCTTGTGATCCACAGGATCTCATTGATAACGAGCCTTAGACTGCCGTGAATCTTACCTTCAACCAACGGCGGTAAAGATCTGCTCGATTTCATTTGTGAATCCATCTGTTCCATACAAGGTGACGCATAATTGATCTTCCACCTATCTATCGGTGGGTGTTTAGGTTAGATGCATGCTTGATTGATAACCACGCGAATACAACTTGATAAGACAGTCACAAAATTACTATTATGATTACTAACGAATGCTAAGATCTGAGATTGCTGAGACCTGAGACGTGTAATAAGAATGACAAATTCACTCAACAGATTTGTTTTCTATTGCTGAACTAACCACACCAAACCGCACTAGCACAAGAAATACACTAAAGTCACAAATATATACAGTAGCGCAACTCTCTGTCGGCACCAGTCGTCAGTCGACACCTTTGCTGGGTCTACAATGCGAGTCGCAAAGTCGTGAGTCGCAAGAATTGACCAATCACAGTCGATTATTCTCCTCAAATTCGCCTGTGATTGGTAGCGGGGAGCACACACTTCTGCACAACGCATAATGCGTAAGCATAAGAAAATTGATTGGTCCATACAAATGTGCACAAGGAAATATACTCCCTTCTCTTTCTATCTCAGCGAGTTAGAAGTTTCGTTTCCGTCGAATAAAGCGGGGAGCACAAACTTTTGCATAACGCATAATACGTAAGCATAAGAAAACTGATTGGTCTATTTCCTTGTGCACATTTGTATGGACCAATCAATTTTCTTATGCTTACGCATTATGCGTTGTGCAGAAGTGTGTGCTCCCCGCTACCAATCACAGGCGAATTTGAGGAGAATAATCGACTGTGATTGGTCAATTCTTGCGACTCACGAATTTACGACTCGCATTGTAGACCTACCATAAGTGGCACGTACCGTGTACCGTGGCGTCCGTGGCACTGTGCACCCATAGTTCACTGGGAAGAACTGTAAAACTTGGAGGTTAAATTGACGTATGAACACGTGTTTTGTAATCGCCGGATTAGTACGAAAAAATGGCTAGAAAGAGTTTAGCTGACAAAATAAATGCTTTAGTTACAACGAAACCGGATTTCGGCTCAGACGAAGAGCAGGAAGATACGAAAGCAAAAGTAGTGGAACCGTACCACGAGAGCGATGTCTCAGACGACGAATTTCGGCCATCTAAAATTCGCAGACAAAATGTTGATGCCTTGGATAAAGTGGATAAGAGGTAAATTTTATATAAGTATTTTATATTTGCACATGTGAAAGATAAAAGAATTAGTATGTAAATGAAATCTTGGAAAATGTCACAATTTATTCATATTGTTAACGCAGGTATGCTGGTAAAAAAATTTCGAGGAAAGATATATACAGTGACGAGGACGATAATATGAGTAAAGATGTGGGAAGTGAAGGCTCCAACGAAGATGCTGAAGATGAAGAGATGGATGATGCACGGGAGCAAAGTAACGATGAGTTAGGCAGCAATAGAAAAACAAATTTGAAAGAAGGATGTACAGATGTCTCAGAAAGTATGTCTGATTTGGAAGAACAAGATGATGACAACATAGATATCAATGATCCGTTTTACAAACGGAAAGACTCTACTATTAGAACAATGTCTGAAACAAATGTTAGAGCAGAAATGGAGAAAGGTAATAGTGTCAGGAATCAACTGAAACTTTGGGAAAGTTTCTTGGAGATGCGAATAAAACTGCAGAAATGCGTCGTAATTAGTAATCAAATGCCACAATATGACACGCATAGAGAACTCAGATCGGACGTAGTTT
The DNA here is from genome assembly GCA_035220575.1 of Temnothorax rugatulus. Taxonomy (NCBI): domain Eukaryota; kingdom Metazoa; phylum Arthropoda; class Insecta; order Hymenoptera; family Formicidae; genus Temnothorax; species Temnothorax rugatulus. The sequence goes on along the minus strand of JASTWL010000231.1, from coordinate 7,467 downwards.
TCGTGAAGAAGGTTAATGAAACTAAAAGCAAATTGACACTAATCCTGGAAAACATGTTGCGACTGAAAGGTCTTTTATTGAAACAATATCCCGAAACGAGAAATCTAGGCATTGGTGCTGTGAAGAGAAAAACTGACGAGGATATGAATGTAAATACAGATCAAATGGATGAAGAAATATCTTCTGACACTGAAGACGAATTAGAAAATGGAAAGCAATTGTCCGTTGATGAAGATACAGAAGCGGTTGAAGAATCAGTGCCACAAAAACGTTTGAAATATAATGACTATGAGAAAGTTTTACAAAGAGATCATGATTCCTACAGAGAATATAGGAATTCCGTTATAAAGAAATGGAACGACAAGACATGGATTACAACAAGCTCGTTGAGCAAGGGCTCAGGTCAGACTACACTGAAACAAATTGAATTTGCTCTGAGTGACATGAGCAAGTTACGAAAAAGAACTCAACTGAAGCGTTCCGAGTACAACGTTATTGGTAAATCTTTGTCGAACGAAGACAATGATGGTAGAAGAATTCAGGAATATGATGTAGAAATTTATGATGATGACGATTTTTATCATCAACTGTTGAGGAACCTGATCGAGTATAAATCGTCGGATGTAACAGATCCTATACAGCTCAGCAAACAGTGGATCCAATTGCAGAACATGCGTAAGAAAATGAAAAGAAAAATTGATACGCGCGCGACAAAGGGCAGAAAAGTGCGATACAATGTCCACAATAAGTTAATTAATTTTATGGCACCCATTACGGTATATGACACATGGACAGACAATGCAAAAAATGAATTATACAATTCGTTATTTGGTAAAATAAAATCGACGGAAGAACAGATATGAGACAGTAATTATGGTTGTGTAAATTGTAGTATGTAAATTTACGTCTATGATATACAAAAATTTATATTTCATATATGTATTGATAAATAAATTTCATTATTCCCACATAATTGAAATGATTTATTTTTGCTAAGTATTAAAGAGTTAAGGTGAAGGCTGGAGTCGTTTGTTTACGACCACGATCAAAGGGTTACGACCCTGCGGTGACCTCGTTAGAGAGAAGAAGTCGGTGACCCTGACCTCCGATTTCTTTTCAAATTTATACTGCAAATTCGATCGACTGTTATGCCCGTGTCACACTACGTATCGCGAACGCGGATCAGATTGGGATTACGGATCGCGGATCGGAATTCAGCCAATCACAGATGAGCTGCTCGTCTACGATTGGCTAGATTACGATCCGCGATCCGTAATCTCAATCCGATCCGCGTCCGCGATACGTAGTGTGACACGGGCTTTAGGGCCGGTCTACAATGGTGTTGTAAGTCATAAGTAGTAAGAATTGGCCAATCACAGTTCATTATTCTTCGACCGCAAGGAGAATAATGGACTGTGATTGGTCAATTCTTACGACTCACGACTTACAACACCCATTAGCCGCGTTCAGCAGACACAACTGTTGAGTACGTCTTATCAACACTCTGCGTTGATTGGTTAGTTCTAAAAGTAAGAGCCAATCACGTTCGACTGCTACTGAGCGGCTTGGTCTGCTGAACGCGCCCATTGTAGATCGGCCTTATTGTTTAAGAGGCCCGGAGCAAGCCAGCCGGAGTCTGCCGGAGGCAGGGCAGGAGCAAGCTTTCAAGTCGAACGCCGAATTATACCATTACACCGAGAAGGCGAAAAGTGAACCGCGAGGCCGAGCGAGTGCTTTAAAGAGGAATTCGATGTTCCATCTGATATCGGTTGATAGCAACTGATATGGATGCCGATAGCGGAGTCGCGAATTGCCAAAATGTACACGTATATCTCGCGTGCGTGACGTGACGTGCCTCGCCGAGTGGATGTTTACCCAGGGGAGTGATGAGTGTACGGTATTTTAAGACATCGGGTGAGTGTGCGCACCGCTTGAAATGTGTATCGTTATCTTGACTCGTTGTCACAACGCCAATCTGTTGTTGCGACCCTTTATTCGTAAATCGGAATCGTAACCCCACTTTGCCGTAACGCCGTGAAGTGATATTTAATATAGTCGTTAGTCTCGGAATTTCTTAACCTATAAACCTGTTGTACTCGTATCTCAGACCTTCCTTGGATCGAATCACGTATTGTGTGTTCATCTGCCATATTTTTTTTAGCTACTTCGCAGCTGCCAAAATGCCATTCAAGTTTCACTTGAAGAAGAGCAGGCAGTACAATGTCGTGTCCAAGAATCAGTATGTGATTTGTGTCGAGTTGTTGGACGCCACATCGATAGAATGCACCCTCAGTATCGACAGCGTTGGCCAGGAGTGCCTGGACAACGTGACGCAACGCTTGGGCCTGGGACAGCCCGAGTATTTTAGCCTGCGCTACGTTTGCCGCAGCACGTCGTCACTTCGATGGGTAGACATGGACAAGCCTCTAAAGAGACAGCTTGAGAAAGATGCTAAAAGCCTCACGCTTTATTTAAGAATTATGTTCTACATCGTGGACGTACAGCTTATTCAAGACGAAATGACAAGGTTGGCTTTATTGTTTGCTTAAGTGAGATATAAGCCTCTTAGCAAATATGGCGAATATAATTTTGCGTGTCTCTCCGTTTCTTACACAGATATCATTATTATCTTCAACTGAAGACTGACGTGCTGGAGAACAAAATACATTGTAATTACAGACAAGCTTGCGTGTTAGCGAGCTATTCTATGCAAGCCGAGTTTGGAAATTATAGCCCGGAGAGACATACCCTGGAATATTTCCAGCAGTGTACTTTCTTTCCAAATGTAACGCCAATTGTCAAAGCTGCATTACTTTAATTGCAAATGTCGTATAGATCTAAATTTGATATTTCTATATTTAGGATGTAAGCAAAACGGACCCAAGTGGACAAGATTCTCTTTTACACGCAGCGATATTCCAGTACAAGGGTTTTGTTAATATGACGCAAGCTACTGCGGAAGAATTATATATCTCGCTTGCCATGCAACTGGAGGGATACGGCACTGAAACGTTTACTGCCAAGGTACAAATAGCACAGTATTGATGGTAATAGCATGATAACTGATTAATTCTTATTGCTTCGAATATTGCAACTATGGAAATACGTATTTCAGGATAACAGTAACAACAAAGTTATACTTGGAATTTCTATCAACGGAATTATGGTGGCCTATCCTAATACACAAGCAACGCAATGTTACAGGTATTTTACTCTTTACTTTACTATGCGTGATTTTAGATGTGATTTAAAAATTATTGCAGCATATTAAAAGTGAATTAATTTATACGTTGCAGGTGGAAAGACATCAATAATGTCATAAAAGAAAAGAAAACGTTTATAATAGAGTATAAATCGGAAGGAGCGAAGCAATTTGTATTTACCGAGTCGCGCGATACAAAATATATATGGAGATTATGCATAGCTCAACATCTATTTTATATACAGTATCAAGAACGCCGTCCGCAAGAAAGATCTAGTGGCTGCTGTGTGCGTAAATTAACACTTATTTCGTTATACATTGAAATATGCACATATGGTATTTTATGTAATTAAAAATGTTAATGTATCATTTCAGGATAATGATACAAACGATTCTAGTGAGCAAGCAGTGTCCGTGAATTCTGATAACTTCGGACATCGAACATCGGACACGCCGCATACCCGGTGGACAAGCTATAACGATCTTTCGATACCGTCACCGTGTCCTGTTGTGTCTGTTTCATCAAGCGATATAAATAGCTTGCGCGCGTTATTACCGTCGTATAGACCGGCGCCCGATTACGAAACGGCGGTCCAAATGAAATATAACGGTGGAAACGCTCCTCAGCCTTATTATGCGAATCAGTCCGCGATAGTTGGCTCAGATATTTCGTGCCTGCTGGGTGTAAATCGTAATAGATATTAACTCTCCATTGCCCTCGTTCATCAAACGAACGTCAGTAGCCTCGTGTTAGCCCTGCGCCGCGCTTGTATGTTTGTCACTGTATTAACGTGATATTGCCATATAGTTGTCTCAAATCAAGAGCCACTATTTCTAACATCTGTTAAACTCGAACCAACCATTAACTTTTCAGAATAGTCAATAGAAATTGGCTATTCTGAAAGTTAACGGTCGATTAGAGATTAACAGACGTTGAAAATAGTGGCCCCAAACAGTCTTGTAAGAACAAGAGGTTGAAACATCGATCGGTACATCAATCTAAAACAGTAAAACTTGCATTTGGCTACAGCATGAGTCGCGTTGACTCTGAGTATTTGCTCTTGACATGAGTGCTGCGCATGGATGATGCAGACATAGTCTAAAAATTATATTAACGACATTTCGGAAAATAATTGTACAAATATAATCTTGTAAATGAAAAATCAAAAAGTTTCAGAGTTAACTTATATGCCACATCTATGCAATTGAAGAAATAAGATGTGATGTTAGCGCTCGCCTAACACGAGGGCAATGGAGGGTTAAGTTTTAATGAAATACGTAATCGACTAATATCAAAAATTCTACTGATGTTTGTGATATAAAGAATTTAGACTAACATGCAAAAAAAGGATTATGTATTATATATAATTCATAAATATTGCATATAAAATATTTATAATTATATATAAATATATTTTTTATATCTAGATGTATTTGTAATTTATATAAAACGTGTATTAAATATATATTATATATATTAAAAAATATATATTATATATTTTATATCATTTTATTTCAAATGACTAAAATATCTAATATTTTATTCACAAATATATACTATATTATTAAAATTACTAGCAATATAATATGCGTGTACGCACAAATTTGTAGAATTTGATGCTTTTTTATCAATGCAATTATACGTATGTTATATTTTCTGAGTAAAAAGAACACAATGTAAGAAAAATACCCAGATAATAATCCCAGTCAAAATTATAATTATGAGAATTACATATATGTACATGTGCAGGCACAATTTTATTACATACATATCTTTACAGCTCTCTAGAATACTTATCCTTATATATGTATATGTATATATATATATATTATTTACAAAATTATTATTAATAAACACGTGTGTGTGTGTGTGTGTGTGTGTGTGTGTGTGTGTGTGTGTGTGTGTGCGCGCGCGCGCGCGCGCGCGTGTGAACTAGAGGAAAAAGATTATTTAATTAAGAAAATCTTATTATGAAAGAAAATCATTTGAAACATTTATATGCATTAAAATGTACGTGTTGCAAATATCAATATATTAAAATGTTGACAAATTATGTTGACTAGTACATATTTTCATGAAATATTCTTACTTAAATTTTCCATAGTCTCAGCAGCTCTGATCGCGTGCATCAAGGCTACTGGTTCAGGTTTGTCTGCAGTGGCATATACGTTGAAACCAGAATTAATTAACGCATCTCTCGTTACCGGTCCTATGGCTACTGCTTTTATATGTTTGATATTATAAAAATTTCTCTTTAGTTGCGTTTTAATATGTTCCACTGTAGACGGACTGAAAAAAACAAATATACTAGGACATTTGTCAAGCATCTTTGGCAGCTCCTGCTCCAGCGTTTCGCTCTTTAACGTCCTATAAACCACGATCTTCTCGATTGGAATCCTATCTTCGACGATACAAGATATACTTTCACGTGCAATTTCACTGCACGGGTACAATAGTGGTTTCGAATCTTTCTTCATGTCAAGAACAATCTTCTCAGCCAGTCGCTTTGAATTACCGGAGTCGCTGCCCACGCAATGTTGCAAGTTAAGTTGACTTCTCGCAAGAGAGTCCGTCGCGGGTCCTATGCAGTACGCTGGCATCTGTTTCCAATGATACAGGATACTAGGATCTTCTTTTGCTGCCAGTGCAACAGCTTCCACCGTACGGGGACTCGTCAATATTAAACCTGCAATAATGTACAAACTTAATTATGTTAGAAGTAATACTATATACTATTACCAGGTGACATTTATTACCACTATATCCATCAGCTACTGACAGACGTGCTCGCAGTTCCAAGATATTCACAAACTCGAATCTTAGAGTTTGTAAACATTCACAACTATAACCAGCCGATTCCAATGTTTCAAGATATGTTTCCTGCCTGTCGCTCTTTTCGGACAATCCTTTGCATAGTACTACCATCTTGTCACTTCCGGCCATTAGATGGACAAAAGCGTGTTGTGTCAACGCGTGTCAACCTGAAATTCTGGCACAACAAGGAAGAAAATGCATATTCTAACTATTTTAGGCCTGTTTGTTTTCGCTGCACTTCTGAACTAGTGCAATAAGTTAGAATCAAACAAATATATTTTCTTTCATTCTAAACTTATTGCAATAGTTCAGAAGTGCAGCGAAAACAAACGCCTATTAATAATATTAGCATTTGCATCACCACACACAATGAGGTACTATTAAAGTAAATTTTCACTTGATTAAGCGACTAAAGAACATTACGTTTGGAGATCATCCAAGAAGCGTCTTAAAATTTCGAAGATATCAGAAAAATACTTTTGTATTGTCAGAAAAACATTGATATAATGTTTTTAAAAGTGACTTCAATCAAATTCCGATTAACTTAATCGATAATATAAAATTATGAGTTTTTCGTTGTTTAACCTATGAAAGAAAGATATATTAAGGACGACGAATTATATACTTGAAAATTTCGCTTCAAGTAATTCTGCCGGTTAAGTTAATTGCCGATTAAGATTAGAATTGATCGAAATTCGCTCCGAAATATTTTATACTCCGATTTATGTGACATCTTTAAATGTGCTTAAGATATTCTATCAAACACGTGTCAAAAATTGTGATTGCATTATAATAAAAAATTGTTCAATCCTACTATAACCGCGATCTGCTTTGCTATTGACAAGTCACGTTGATGTATGCTCGCATACTATCACATACTATTAGTGCACATGCAGGAAAAAAGTGTTCCATTGATATATTTTCTTTCTCTTTGATACCTATGTCTTTTATATTAACGCTTCTAATGTTAATGACATGCCTACACTTTTTTTTAAATTAATTGGAGATCTATCTCAGATTGAGACACAGTACTTCACTCGTTCTACATGCACACTTGTGCACACTGTCACCTGTCACAAGGCTGACGAGACTCACAAATATTCGATAGTTGTGTTATAACATACTCGCGGCGTGCGTGTCGATAAAAAAATCGCAGGTTGCAAGTTCGTATGAAACAATCTCTGTGAAGTCGTACGAAGACCTTCGAAGTGTTATTGAAAAGTATATAAATTCATCCAGAAAATTTTAATTTAATTAATTAATTAATTTTGCACTACGCAGCTAACCGACACAGTAATAAAATGAATAAAATTTTTATGTGAAATCATTCGTATTTGTATGAAGAGTCTCGAAGTATAATCGAAAGGATTTGACAGTCATTTGAATAATTTAAATTAAATATTTAAAATCGTGTAACAAATCGACCGAGTCGGGATTGCAATTTGCAATT